>JABVXS010001407.1:0-15101 GCA_013365335.1 Madathamugadia hiepei | reverse complement strand
GGGGGGGGGGGGAATAGAGCATTACTGATAAAATTTTTATTGAGGTCTCGCTTTTGCAAGTGGTTAGAGGTATGCGGGAGAAAGTGCACGAAACCAGCCGGAATTCGACTCTATGCAAAATTGCAATGACCTTCTTTTCTAAACATATAAATATTGCGTTGGAGACACTTCAACAAGCAACCAGTATTAGTTGAAAGCTTCTGTCCTGCACTTCGAGTATACTTCCTCTGATCCCTCAAGATGTTCTACTTCACTGCTTCTAGCTTCTGCTTCATCATTCAATTGCAGTATTCATTGTGCTCCAAATGGATACACCGCGAACCCGCCCGTGAACGGGATATCGGTTGGTCTAATCCTCTTCCTCTTACCAATTCAGTGAAGGATTTAGTGAGAGCTGCTAATTAACAATTCGAACGATGAACTACTACTATAGGTTCAATGGCTACCATTCCAATTTGTTTTTATCGTAGCATTCATTTTTAATCTCAGCAGTAATAAGCAAATCTACATGTGCATTATCCATAAGCCACTCATAGTTCTCTAAAATTAAAGTTATACAATTAAGGATTTCCTGCATTATTAGGAGAGTATTGGGATAAAGATGGAAGTGCCTGGGGCGGTAGCAGTGCGTCCAAAGGTGGGGAAGCTGGTGCAAGTGGATACGCAGAAAAAAGACACGATTACAATGGTAGAGATCATGACAGTTTCTCATATGGCAGTAAAGGCGTCGCAGACGGATTTTCTGAATTCGCAAAACATATCGCCGATGGATATGTTGCCGATGCACTGGAAGCTGGAGAACATGCACTTTCCGGTGAGACACATTTTACATCTGCAGCATAGATTGATGAGTGTTAAAAAATACTCATACTTCATATTCTGGGAGGCTCTCAAGTTTTCAAGCTTTAAGAACCCCATGTGAACATTTCTTTCACTTAAGGAGCCGAAGGACACAAAAAATACTCATACTTCACGCAAGGATCAGGACCAAACGGATTCTACTCGAAAGGATATTGGGGAACTAACGGTAAGTGGACATTGAAAACTCCTGTTTGAATTCTTATTCTCGAAATGTCCAATACTGTATGATAACGGACCCAGCTAAACAATGCAATTATGGATTTTTTTTGTTCATGATTCAAGCATTTCGGAGATATACATAGAATAAAAACAAGGATTTCAATTTCTGGTCGAAATTGCCTTTAGGTTACGATCACCAAGCAGGAAAAGAGGCCCACGTAAAAGATGCTAGTCATGGCGACTTTAAGGAAGATAATGAGTACGCAGACGCTGATCAAGGTTTGGCGCATTCTATTTGGGACAAAGTTGCCCATGGAAAAAGTGGCAAGGGATATGGCCATAATCATGGTGCATGGAAGCAAGGTGTCAAGGAATGGGACAGTAGTGAGCAGGAGGATGGGTGGAAAGGTTCTACTGATGAGCATCTTCATAATCACCATCAACGTGAGGGAAGCTGGGACTGATCCGGGAGAAACGACCGCATATATTTTACATCGTTCACCATTTCAATTTAATTATAGTCTCATTTAAATCGGATTCCTCATATAATTATTTTTTGTTTTGTTGATTGCAAAATTGTATTGCTATGGTCAAGAAGTGTTAAAAGGAATTTACTCATATTTTGTATGCGTAAACACGAGGCACACTGCCACACCGCCAAATACACGAACACTGAGTAAATAATCAAAAAAACATACTAATTTAGATGAGAAACAAAGAAATACTCGATGGATCACAGCATGCTCATTTCGGGTATGGTGAACCAGTTCTGGATCTGATGTGGTACAAAAGAAAACATTGGGAAAGCAGTTACTGAATGTCCTCTTTAAATTCACTAAATCTGTGCGAAATCAATTGCTTGCTTCTTTTCCTTCCACTCAAAAGATTCCATTTCGAGAAAAACTAATCTTCCCCCCCCCTCGTTGATAGGTATGATAGGTACTAAACACTGCCAATCCTGAGAAAAACCGGTTTCGACGAAACACCTTTCCGTGTCGTACTTTTATGGGCCGTGATCCCCAGCTGTTTTCAAAAATTGCTAACTGCATGATGGCCAACGTTTTGAAAGTTACAGTTTTAATTTCTGATTATGGCAAGTGCTTGTACCGGATTCAGTACCACCACTTCTTTATTAATGTCATTTTTGAGGAAGGTACTGTAATGTTTGACAGTAATTTAGCTTTAATTGTTGGGCCAGTTAATGGTCTATAAAGTTTGCACATTGTAAGGTAAGTGTGGTAATTTGCATGATCTTTTACAGAATGAAGTCTCTAAAAGTAACATTGGTGATATTGATTGGTACCCAATTGTCGCTGGAAGATCCGAGTTTGTGGATGGACGTATCATTTCGCATCAACAAGCTAAATTTTATTTGGTCTAAAGCTATACATCATTTGAATGACAAGGCAATGTTGAAACATTTAAGAGTAAGTTATAGACTTGATTGTAAAGAATTTTGAACCGAAAATTTTTTTTACTTCTCATTGTTGAATTTAATTTTGTTGTACTTTAGCTTTCTCCTTCCATTTCAGGATATATTGAGCAAATTTGAGGCTCTTTATTTGTCTGCGAAAGCAAGGAGTCAAAAAAATGAGAAGTTAGCTTTGGAAGAAGTGGATAATAAACTTGTGCATCTTCTTGAGAAGTACGGTTTGGAATCAGCTGTTAATGAATATATGAAGGTATATAGATAACCTAAATGTATCTATCTTTAGAAATATGCTGGGATGTATGTAGTGTTCATTATTTTTCCTCACGTTAAATTTTTGGCTTTTTGTGATAGAAACCATCAGTTTTCTTAATTGAAAAGCCTGTTCCAGAGTTATTCGTTCAAGGAACATTGATGGGAAATTTGCAATCTGTTTCAGAAACACAATTGGCTCAACAATGAAAAAGAGAACAGTAATCTTTCTTTTGAGAATTTCAAAGATACAAAGCTGCAAAAACTTTGGCATGCTACGCAGAATTCGCATTTTTCAAAAGATGGATTGAAAAGTAAAGTTTCTTCTATCTGTATATACAATATAACACACACATATATATACAAAAGTGTATATATATGAAATGAGAATTTTGTATATGTATGACACAACAATGAAAAGAAGGGTAGTATAAATTTATATATGCATGTTTATATGCTAAATCATCATAGAGAATATTTATTAAAGTAATAAAATTGGTAATTTTAGCTGTTTGAAGTCGAGTAATCTCTTATCTCTATTTTATTTAGCTGTTATTGCACTTATGTAAATTGTAAATTGTTTCAGCTCTTCACAAGGAACTGAAAGATCATGACCAAAAGGTGGAGCTGTATGAGAAGAAAGCTCAGTTGTTTAATGACTTCAATGATAACTCTTTGACTGAAAATTCCGTTGAAGTGAACGATAAATTAAGTCGTGAACTGAAACTGCATCACACTGACATTGTGAATTCATACGATAAATTGCATAAAAAAGTTGCGGAAATGCGGTCGAAACCATTTAGCAATGAAAAGGTGGAA
The DNA here is from genome assembly GCA_013365335.1 of Madathamugadia hiepei. Classification (NCBI taxonomy): domain Eukaryota; kingdom Metazoa; phylum Nematoda; class Chromadorea; order Rhabditida; family Onchocercidae; genus Madathamugadia; species Madathamugadia hiepei. The sequence goes on along the minus strand of JABVXS010001407.1, from coordinate 11,581 downwards.
AACTTATGGCATTTGGTAAATGTTTGCGTACTGTTATACTTTTTCATTTTTTATGACTGGTCGAGATTTGATGACTGCTATGCCACAGTTTGAGATTCCAAATTTTTCTCTCATTTGTAAGTTGTAAAATTCTCTACATTTATATAAAAAATGCCTTAGCGAACTAAGTTGGGACAGGCGGTTTAAATGCAGTGATAGAGCAACTTTATCTTAAAGTGACCGGCAGCAGTTCTGCGTTAGTTAGTCTTTTAGTGTTGAATCCCGTTACTGAAGAAGTTTTGGCCCATTGTAGAATGACTTTTCTTCAATTTAGGCACTGCAGAATCCGAACTTCACTGCATCAGAATTAGAATCAATACGAGTGGAACTAAGTCATTTCGATAAACGGCTTGAAAAAATGAAGCACCACGTTGAGGAACTTGAGGCAGTTAAGAAAGAGCAGGAAAAATTGGGCAAACTCAGCTTATTGGAGGAAGATGTCAACAGTTTGGAGGAAGAAAATCAACGTTTACAACGTAAACTTAGGAAATTGGAAAATTATTTGGAAACAAAAATTGTTCATACAGAATTGTGAGCACTTTTTCATCACGTGAGTCATGCATTAACACTATAATTGTTCGATAAGCTTTCATAATGGTACCATGGTGACCTGCTCATTCTAACTAGGAAATAGTTTTGTACCTATTACCCAGGATGGGTGCCACGGAAACATCTTAATTTCAATTCTCTGCATGATTGTAATAGTTGGCTTGGTTAAATCTTGGCAATATCATTTGTCTTCAAAAGTTAGGAATTTTGCTGTGAAAGTACTTTTTTTCATTCGCAGAATATGTTAAGGTCTACTGATGTGGATACAGCATCTCTTTCATTGTCAGAAAGTGGGCTCTGTGAAGTATAGAATTAAAGGTGTGCTCAATAAATAAAACTTCAGCATATACTTTCAAATTTTCTGAGCATAATCTTATGAGCTATTCACAAAAATAATATGTTCCAGCACATGAAAAGAACATTTTTTGCGTTTTCTTGAACAAACAATGTGAGCTGTGAAACTGTAGACCAAAAATTTTGAAGATATCACCAAAACTATATGCAAGCAACAAAGGATATACAAGAATATATGATAGAATAAGAATGAATTTTAAAAAGCAACTGGAGCTAAAACCATGTTGGTATTTTCGTTTGTTTTTTTTTGAAAAGGTATAGTTCCCTAACTTGTTTCTTCAATGCTTGCTTTTTAAGGTTCTAGTACATTTAAAAACAACCAAGGTTTTTACGCCTTGACTCTCTTGTAGATTATTCCCATTTCAAATTGGTAAAAGAATGGTAACAATTATGGAAAGGCGGTTCCATACATTGGTTTTGCTAACCAACCGTGATCCATCCCTGATCATTGGCTAACTGTTGCCTTCGAGAACCATTATCCTGCAAAAAAACCAGCTGAACTGGTATAAATATTTGATACCTTAAACTTTAGTTTCGCTTTTGTATTTGGCAAAATTTATTGTTTCGGAGAAAGCAGGTGTTGTAATTATCTCAGCTTATTTGTGTTCGACTCTTTGATGATTTTGTTTTTCGTAATTATGCTATGGAAATGAAAAGACCCCATATCCTGATTCACACTTCTTTTTAGCGTTTGTCCCACGTAGTTTTAGGGTCCGCTATTGTAGAGCGTTGTCTCCACGTCACAGTTCTGTGCTTTGTCCCATAAGCCAGAAACCCTTGCTCATGATTCGCATATACCATGCGCGTCATCATTGAAGTACGCCCTAGCATTCATGCGACTGCGATTAGATTTTCCCGTCCGATCCGTCGCTAAGGTGTGTCGTCGGGAATCGACCGCTTACGATCAATACAAATATTAAACATCCTGATTCACACTATGACCCTGATACTGGAACGTCGGTTTCTTCGGGATATTTTTCAGAATTGTTATGGTTCTAGATGGAGGCATGGTGTAGTTGCTAGCAAAGTCAGGATGTTTCACCTTCATTTTCTCACATTCTATTACCTTCCTTCTATGAAATTATTTTTGAAAGGCAAAAAATGATGGGATGTGACTAATGACTTACGAATAGTCACATCAGTTTTTATATTCTAGGAGAGCATGGAATCTTTTGACTAAGTGACGGGTAAAAAATAGCTCATGTTTCCATTTTAGTTTTTCCTTTCTTAAATCTATTTCGAATCATGTTTGTATTAAATCACGGTATTACAAAACCGATAGGTCTAACTGTTATTAGCAGTGATGAAGTACATTGAATCAGAAAGAGTTGCAACAAAAATATTTAGCAAAATGTTTACCTGATCATTTTGTTCGCGATTTGCTGCTTTTTTATATACTTGTCCAGTCTGCGTTTTGCCATCGATGTACTGAAGACAATTTCGGGTATTTTTTAAAGCTTATTCTCAAAATGAATAACTAAAATCTTGAAGTGAAATTGAAAACGAATCATCAGCAGAAATTTTGTTCATGCGTTTTCGAATATACGCAACTTTTTAGCACTTATTTGATTTGATAGACTTTGGACTATTTTTGTCATCAAATCATGTAATATGATGCTGACTGCCGAACTAACATTTGGAAAGAAAATTTTGATTTTTACATGCAAAACTTTGTGGTCCTCTGTACCGCAAAGTTTAATTGCAATTTATTTTACTAGCGATCATTGATTTACTTAAACAGAATCAAGCTAACCACTCACTGTATTTGATAGACCATTGGACGTTTGGCCAATGGGCAGTCGTACACCGAAACCATTCGGTTGCCCAGTAATCGGCAAACCGAACTGTCCAATGTTGTTGCTGCTACTTTGTTTTTGTTCATTTCCGCCTCCAAAATTATGATAGGACTGTGGGACTTCAGTGAAAGAATTCCGGTGATCCAAAAATGATTCTTGTTTGACATAAATCGGATAATTTGGTGCTGATATTGAAAGCAATGGTTTCATCCGGTCATTACTTTTCAGAAAATTCCTGTTCTTATTTTCAAATTCATTTCTAGCCTGGTCGTTGTTACTATTGTTCAAATTGTAATCACTATAAATGCTTTGTGACATACCAGTGTAAATACCTTCTTCAATTGGCCGCTGTTGCTGTTTCTTATAGTTCCTCTTTCCTGAAATATTTTGTAAAAGCAGCTGACGGAATACTTTGCACATAAGACTCGCATCTGAGTTTGGATTTTGTTCTGAAACTATTAGAATTTTCAATAACTAGTGTTCCATGGGTAGTTAACTTGATGGCTTCGATTCAGCAAAGTTTGAATTTAATAATCACTTGTACTTTTGCAAGTTGCAAAGTTTAAAGATTATAATGAATTTTTTGTTGTTTTAGTTGCTCTACTTCATCTAACAGTATTTTTATGTATCTTCCGAACAAATCCAAGATTACAAGTAAGCTGCTGAGACGATGAATACGGCAGTGACGTACTCAATTGATTGTCAATCAAAATGGGTAACTGAAGCTAACCCGGTATTTCCTGTAGAGAAATCCACTTCGATTCGAAATTTCGATACTGGTCAGTGATTGGCTGCTCACTTCCGCCCATGAAATTTTGTATACCGTTAGGACGAATTCCATATTTATCGTCACCATTACTTCCGGTGCTCTTACTGCCATTACCACTGTTTATAAAATTTCGACCTATTGATACGATTCCGTTTTTCAGTATTAAATCCTTTCAAATTTTACAGAAAATTGGAGTTTTCAATTGAGAGTTAAAACTGAACCAAGTGAACATGAGAAGGAAGTCTGGAAATATATTACTAAAGAGAGAGAAAATAGATATTCATTTTTTTAGTGTTAATGCACTTAGAAATCGGAATTTTAAATTCATGAAATTTGTAGAGATTGCTAACTGTAATGAAGCTGTTCAGAATCGTATTCATACTGCTTGCCACTATATGCAGCTGCAAAGGAACGCCATTCCGGTACGAAAAGGTAAAAGCAGTTGCGACGGACAATATTTAAAAATGTTTCCGCTCTCAGCTGATCTCTTTCAATACCGAGCTCCGGCAAACAAAAGTCATAGCAATCGCTGCATTTCTTTCCTGAATCAAATACTTTTGTAAACCGATTCTCCAAATAATATCCAAGCAATAGCGGCACCTACCGTTTACTTGAAATATTTGAGAATTCAGCCATTGTTTACACTAACCCTCCGAATTTAGAAACATACCTCTCTGATCGGAATCAGTATAATTAAGCAGGATCCACCGTACGCCATCACATTCAGGAACAGGCGGATCAAAAAGTGTCGAGGAATCACCGAAATATGAATTAGGCAAAAAATTCCACGCTTCCTCCCATCCGTGGATTTGTTCCTTACGCTTTAAAAAAATAGTAGAAATGAAATTTGGAATGCATTTGACTGAACATGTATTAGCTAGTGAAATAAACTACGGATCAGACCTCGAGACCATTTCGTCCAGCAATTTCGATAGAGTGTCTGTCCGGCATCGTTGACACATTCATGTTCATCACGAAGCAGACCAGATTTTTGCCGTTATCCTTCAAAGTTGAATCGACTATTGCCATTTTCCTCTGTAATTTACTTCTGAACCAGCAGGACATTTTCAGACGAGCAGGACATTTTCAGTGCCCATATTTTGCCAAGTTTCATCAAGAAATCTTAGGTGTCCCTCTTGATTAATTGCTCATGAAAGGCAGTCTAACCGTGAAAATTGCTGCTGCACTGATCTGACAGTTGAATTAAAAAATTTCTGATAAATTCCATAGAACCTGACTTGTCATCGACTCATAAGTCTGATAAAATTTCAATCATAGAAAAGTAGATTTCGAGCTCTACGGAAGGTGTGAATTTGACCAGATCAACAAAGAAAAGAGTACGCAATGTCAACGTCCGGACCGCTTTATGTGAGAAGTGGATTGAAAGCGCAGAAACTTTTCCAGTCTTTAAGTTCATAAAAAGCATAGTGTTGAGTGGTAAACATGAGGCAGAAAGATTTTTGTGCAAGAAAATTGAAAAGTTATATAATAAGTAGAAACAACTTTAAATCAAATTTTCAGTGAATCTTTTTCGCTTTCAAACTTTTGACAAAATCTGAAATTTTTAATTTTCAGAGACCAAAACTCACCACTGTGAAATCATATACAGCAATATAATTATTTTTAATTGGTAAATTCCCAAGTATCTCGAATCTAACTTGATGACCATTAGGATGCATCTTGACAACGGTTGAACTCCCTTGCTGGTTACGAAATGTTAGAGGTGGTGTCCAGGAAAAATTACGCGATTCTTGCTGAAGTATTTCAGAGTAAGATTAACATTGACAATAATTGTTTGCTAAATTGAACGCTGCTTATTTTAACTTATTAAAAAAATAAAAATGGCTAAGCAATATTCTACTTTGCGTGAACCATAATTCAATCGATACTGTCGACAAAATGGCGAAGTCACAAGTCACAAAGATCAAGATGGCGTCACAATGTCGAAATATATGATGCTCCTGTCAAGGTTGCAAGGCGCCAAATAGTCAAATGCATATTTTGCTTCTACCGTCAATTGGTCAACAAGAATGTGTTGCAAACTGATTGGCCCACACCAATAGAACAAAATGTATATAAACAATGGATTATTACTCCGAAAGACATTCGAAGGTGATCAACGGCTCACCTCTGGACTCGACGACGACTACCCCAACCAACTTCTTCTTTTTCAATTACATTGTTTATCTCTACCGTTTTGTCATATATTGTATTCTATTCCGTTTGTAATTTCTTTCTTATTCGAATAAAGATTAATTAATCAAGTTCCAGTTCGAGTTACCCAAGTAAGAGATCTCAGGCAACAACCAATCAGCGCTAACCAAAAGGCTATATCCCTCAAAACTCAAAAAATTTCCCGACAGATATCCCTTAATGATCGGTGAGATATTCTTAATGAACAAAATGATTCATTTGAACTACCAATTATTCGTCCTTTATTCTTATTCACAAAGTAAGCATTTCCGTTATTTTCTATGAACGGTTGTAGAGAAATCACGTGCTAATCAAATCATTCACTTTACATTCCTAACAATTTCAGTAAACTAGCAATTTGCATAAACAGAGTTTTAAAGAAAGTTCCGTATAGCAGGCTGGCATTTCACCTGCAGCTCAACTTGGCTCGTTTCAGATAACTGAACTTGCAGTAGTCACTAGGCTTGTAGTGAAGTCAGATGACACCCATTCGAGATTGCCGGAAGAATTGCTTACTTTTTGTGTGCTATCTCTTCATTTTACTGCAAGAAGCGAGACTTTTCAACAAAATTTTTTTGGGCCTTATAATGAAGAGTAAATCAGAAAAGTGCAGATTGTTGAGACATTTCGAGAAAACAGTGAGCATAAGTTTCATATGGCTTTTGATTTGAAGTTTTTCAAGTCTGAAAAGTTGTGTTTTGACGATGGTATTCTTAACTGTCTCGTCGCTATTCCCGGTCTCGAGAGTGTCACATTAACGATCTGGAAAGTTCTTTGAGTGATTTTTCCTTGAAAAAAAACTTACTGTGACTTTTTTGGTGAGAAGTAGAATGACAGCTATAAAGCAACATGCGATAATGAAAAGCAGCAGGATGAATGCGTGGGATTTATTCCTTGGCTGACGAAATAACTGCCTGAGTTCATCCAACCTGCCCTGTTTCGAAATACCCGCTGGTAACTTTCCCCTTTCACCATTCAATTTCAACGATGAATCACAGTCCTGAAAGTACAGTTGGAGAAAGGACTTGGAATATTAAGCAAATCTTTTACAGTCTTGAATATTTCTGGAAAGTAATGAGCTTCGAAGAAAATTTGGTGATTCAGGAAGGTTGGTAAGAACTGGAAACATCAGTTAATAGTTTCGTATATGAAGCAAAAAAATTTTGCATTGCACCTCAGATATTGTTCCAGTCATGTAAGAAAATATTGCTCTCACCAAAACCTTAGAATTTCACTGTCATCGTGCGAGCTCATCAGGAACTATGAAGAATTGAAACTGACATGTTTACTTCCAGCGAAGTTCGTCTCCACGAAGTTGACAGTCTCAAAGAACCGAATGCAAGAGTCATACACTCTATTGGTCAGGAAAATCAAGCAATGAATGACACCTTTCCGCAGTTGGTTTCATAATCAAAAAATCCACTGAATCCAAACATAACAGCGTGTATTCCGATCACGTTATTTCCTTGTGACTCTTACTTCACAATAAGTAACCGACATACGCCTTCTTAATTATCATTGCATACTTCCGCAGAACGATAAAAGCATGGTCCTTGGCGACTTCAACGGTTTGATTCAAACTCTGGAGCCTGGAAAACGTACTAAGCAAACTCCGGGTTGGAGACTGTAGCGACAATTGTCGTCTCCAGCTGAATCCTGTGCAGAACAACACCTACTATCAAGAAAAATTAGCCTGAAGGCAGCCTGGTTGCACCCTTGTTCAAAACAATGGCACCTTATCGATTTCATTTCAGTCCATCAAAATCACTATTTGTCATGCACACATGATGCTAGAAGCCTCTGCCCTAAGTCCTCTGGCTGCAAATAAAAGATTATGCGAAGAATCTCACGATTTACCCACAAAGGAAAACAGAAGCTGGTTGGACGAAAATAATCAAGAATCGAGAATCTGCTAGCACAGAAGGGAACCGTTCATCTCGCCTATCTTGCCCTGCCGAAAAATGCACCTTTTTGTGTCACACGTAGAGAACTTCAACAAAGATTCTGTGATATCAAGAATAACTATCTACGACAAACATCAGCGAAATCAAAAAGTTTGCGAAGCCAAGCTACGATTGCTAAAATGGACAAAGGCATGTAATTTGAATTTTGTCACTTGTGAAAAATACTTCGTGTAGATCCGAGGTTAAATTAAAATGAAGTGAACAAGTTCAGACCAATGGTAATATTATTATAACTTCTCACTTGTTGTGTGTCGCTTGAAGAAGAGAATGCTAGAAATATTGCCGAAAATTATGGTGGAGGTGTTCACGTGAATTGTCTCATGTTAGTTTATAAGTCTGAAATGAAAAATCTCTCAAACAACAAATCACAGATTGAACTAAACAATGGCATTTCAGAGCTATATTCATGTTCTCATCAATTGCAGAAGTAAGTTGTAGCTTGTCACTTATCCTCATATTCATCCATTTCTTGTCTGTATTCAATTCGTTTTCGTATGCAAAATTTAGGCAGGACTGAAGAAAGATCATCGTATTTTACCTCTAAATTCCATCGTTTTCATCTTTGTTCTTTCATTTACCTTACTTCTTCCTTCTAGTAAAACACAAATATTTGCAAACATTCATTGTTAACAGTGCATTATACAAAGTCTCATCTCCGGACACCTTATTCTGCCTTAGTTATGCGATGATTAAACAGTGCCGCAGCGAACAAAACCGAACTCGAACAACAAGTACAGAACTGGTACAATCGCCGCGCAGAGTTCGGATTGCAACTAAATATCAAGAAGATTCTATATTCGACGACCAATTCAAATGAGCAGGGTACGATTCAAATCAATGGAATCAATCTGACAAGATGCAATAGCTTCAAATACCTTGTCTCAATAATATCCAGTGACGGTCGTATAGATGGAGAAATCAACGCGAGAATAGCTATCGCCTGGATGAAATGGCGAAGTACAACAGGAATCACTTGCGACAAGAAGATAGGTGATAGCCTCAAGTCCAAGATATACAGGACTGTCATTCGTCCAGTAGCTATGTATGGTGCCCAATGCTGGCCAATAACAAAAGAAAGGGAACAGAAACCAGCATATATGGAGACCAAAATGCTACGATGGATGTCGGGAATAATAAAGTTGGAACATGTAACAAATGACGACATTCGACGTCGATACGGGATAGCTCCCATCACTGACAAACTCCGAGAGTTATGCCTCAAATGGTATGGTTACTCCCTACGAGCCGATACCCAGAAGCTCCCCGAGATAGGACTTCAAATAGAAGTAGAAGGAAAACGAGGAAGACCAAGACAATGGTGGCAAGACACGTTAAATCGAGACCTAAGAATCGCTGGATTATCAACTGGCATAGCAAAGAACCGAGAAGTATGAAGACAACGCTCCAAAGTAGCGGACCCTGCAAATTGTTACTGAATTAAGTGTTGCTGGAAATGAGTGGGCATACGTTGAATGGGGGACAAACGTTGAATACAGAAAAGACGGAACTGAGTTCCACAGAATGATTATGCACACTTCGAGACTGAGAAGGACGGAAGTAAAAGAGAGGTGCAAGTGAACCAGTTTGCACGTGCACTGGACAGATGAAGCTTCATGTATTTGCACGCACACTCTTCTCCAGCAACACTTAAATCGGTAAGAATTAAACGGGAAATGAAAAGAATTGGAAGGTGATTGGTTTTTTCACAAGAAAGTTTAATACATGAAATGCAAAGGCAGATATGCGTTCTACGCCCGTCTGAGTAACAAATAGGGGAAGGGTCACCGAAGGGTTAAGCAGAGGGAAGCAAAGAAGGAACATTTACCACGGACAAGCTAGCAGTCATCGTTCAACAAAAGGCTACAAACTTACAATTAACTGGAGTTTCGATATTGCAATTGGATCGCCGGCTGAATTGATCACATAGAAGGGTGTGAAATGCTTTGCATATCGTCCATTCAAATTGTACTTCGCCAAAGGTAACTGGCCATTATTGCCGTAAATATCACCGGTCGTCGCGTAACCTGCAGGCATCACGACATTTACGCTGCAAGCTGCTACTTCTGAATGTGCCGTTGTCGTTGTTGCTACATCCGCGCACAGCGCTTCCGCATGATTTGGCGAATCTTCCCTACACAAATTTCCATTACTTTCGATTAAAGTTGTCCAAGAAATGCGTCGTTTGTTGGAATATTTCGTTGCCGCAAAACCAGATGATTCCGTACTACTGAATGTTGCACTGTCATCAGCATTCGTTGATGATCGATACGACGGTGGTGGACCTCCTTAAAAAGTTCAAGAAAAAAAATCTTCCATTTAATTAGAACGCATGTCCAAGAAATCCTTTCTGCTTACATTCTAAATGAAATAAACGATTTAATCACCAACTAACTTCAAGGCCTGTCAATGCTAACAAAAACAATCGCCATTGTGACGACTGCAGAAAACTAAATAAATGAAAATCGATTCAAGGCTTTGTGTGAGCTTGCAAAATTTTCTGCCAACTCAAAATGTTTTGTTTTCATTAATTTATTCACTGAACAAATTATCGAAGGAAAAGCTGGAAGTTTAAAGTGCTTCAATTTGTGAATTTCAGAATTTATGAATTGATGATTTATGAAATCCAACATCGAATTTTTTCTTGCTGAAAAAACCACATGCCCGAACGACCTTTTCTGTTTTTTTGTTCAGCATGCTAGCTTAAACTCTGTGGTGACATCATTGTCATCCGTGAAATGTCATTGTTGGTTCTGCATTCGATAATATTTCGCGCACCGATGAATTATGAGCAAAAATCGATGTGATATTCAAAGGACAAAATCATGAATGTTAAACAAAAACTTTAGATTACCTGAAAAAGAGAGTGGATAGCCGGCAGGTCGAGGTTCAGCATCAAGTTGTCGGAAATGGGTCTTTGAACGCCCAGGTTGCATTAATTTCTGAACAAATTCCATGACACCACAACATTATACACTATCAGAAAATGGTTGAAGATTCACATTTGTGCATCCTGTGCTGCATTATTCCACAAAAAGAAACAGTATCGTAGGAAGAACCGGTTTCTCAAGGATGTCACAGGGTATGTGAGGGAAAGAGGTTCACAGAAGGTGCAACGAAGAAGTGATAGGAGAGACGCTGAAGAGCACGAGAGGGTATGAATCAAAAGAACTTAATTTACAAAAGAAAAGGGTCGAAGGGCAGAGTTTGAAGAGGATAAGATGAAGAAAAAGAGAAAAAGATCAGCACCTTGGATGGAAGACTGAATGACCTTTCTCGATTTGAGACTTCTCAAGAGTGCGCTCACAATACCATCAGCATCCAAACATCTCTTTCCTCTTCATATATTACTGAATGTACAGTACCATGAGTAGCCGAAGTTGACCACTATCAGCCTTCCACAAAAAGGCATATTATTCATTTCAGATGACCATCATCCTCTCATTCTCTTGTCGCCAATAATAACGAAGCAACTTTGTTTCTTTTGTTTGCTAGTTGGACTTTCACACTCACCAGTAACATTTGATTCGACAGAAAGCACAAGTTTAAAAAATTGATGCATTTAAACAAAACGATCATTGGACAGCACCTTGTTTTTATAAATTAAAACTGTTTGTAAGCTTGAAACACTGAAACCCGATGATGATACACTGAAAATTTACAAGAAAAAAAACTTCACTCTCAAATCGTTTGCAATGTGCAGAAAGTTTTCCTCCATCAAATTATAAATCTGTATAAGAGACATCGTTACAAGAAAAAAAATAGATATTGAAAAAAAACTCAGTTTTTTTTTTTTTTCCTTAACGTTTGTCCCGCTTGGTTGCAGGGTCCGCTTCTGTGGAGCATTGTCTTTACATCCGGCTCCATGGATGCATGTTGTTGTTGTGTTCCATTTCCCTTGTTATTTTTTTTTTTGTTTC
>JABVXS010001406.1:0-15103 GCA_013365335.1 Madathamugadia hiepei | reverse complement strand
AAACGTTTCGATAAAAATTTAAACAAATCGATCCACTATTTTATGATCGTCTTTAACCAAAAAAAAAAACCAATCAATCAAAATTACTTCGATTTCCCCCCCCCCCGTTCTTTATCACTTTTTTCCTTTCTGCTTAAAGACGATCATAAAATAGTGGATCGATTTGGTTAAATTTTTATCGAAACGTTTGCATTCCCACGCGGTGTGCTTTGTATGTGTTGCATGCATGTATGCATGCGTTCAATTTAAAAGACAAAGAAAAAAAAGCTGGTAAGTCCGATTAATTATCACGTTAATTAGAAAATAATTTTTGCCACTTTTCCATTACTTCAATTCAAAAAAGATTGAACATATGACTTCCACCACTTCTCTTCCTTATGTAAATACTGATTGGTTTTAGTAAATCTAATCCCCCCCCCCCCTCTCTTTTGCTACATTTCAATCCAGGACGTTGTGGAACTGGTGATTGTTAATGTTGGTAATTTGTTTTATGTCACCCCTCCATCCATCTTGTCATACGTTGCACAGAGTGTTGAAGGACGGAGCAATGTCCCACATACATTCTGGATATATAAACAATATGTATGTGTTATGGAGTATAACCACCACCATATTTATACCAGGTGGTTATACTCAATAATCTATTATGTTCTTCACTTGCAAAGATGGATTAATTTCGATTTAGCAGATTTATTTAATCATAATTTTCGCATTATTTTTTTTCATTTTCCTAAGTGTCCGCTTTTTACGGTTTGTTAAATCTTTACTGTTCGTTAGATTATCGGGTTTTCTGTAATTTAACGCGTATTTATTTATTTTTTTTATTCATGATTGTCTGTTTTAATGAAAATAAAAAGGGATTGAGACGCTTTGATAAATTTACCTTGGAAGAGTATACGTTTCGCAGTGTTATTTTATGTAAGACAAACTTGTGGTAAATTAAGTAGAATGTTAATTATAGATTCACACGCACAATGAGCGTTTGATCACATTTCGATTTAACCCCCAAAAGAAAAGTAAAATTTCGTATTAAGAAGTGTAGCTCAAAGTAAATTAAATACCGGTGTAATACGTGGAAGATGGAAAAAGTAGTAAAGTCTTGAAATTTATTCCTTTTCCTTACACATTTTAAATGAATTATTGACTTTTTGAGTAGAACAGTCGTGCAGATAGAAACTTTCATTCATATAATTATACTGGAGTATACGGTATTTTTCGCATCTCTTCAAATCATTATTTCTATTGTGTGTCTTCCGTCTGTTTCATTTGAAACTTTAACATCTTTTATGGAAAAGAATATCGCAATTGTTCGGTTGTTGTTTATCTTTCAAAAATTTCAGCTGAATTCTGTTGCAGAGTTCGGTTAGTGGAGGAAGGAATTCGTGTGCATTAGCCACTACTGTTTTAGTGGCTGAGAAACGCGACAGTGGGCGAGGGTGATACTCATCTGGTTACCAAACAACTCAAACTAAAATAATTTAGCCTTATCATCTCAGAATTATCCGGCTCAAAATCAACATTACGAGGTATGTGCATAATAAATTTAAATCACTGAAAAAGTTAGTCCCAAAATTATCCACATGGAGAAAACTGGTGAAGGATCAGCAACGTATGGATAAATTTATCTATACAGTAATCTCCAACTGCAACGTCGAATGTTTCATTTGAAATTGTCAGTGAAAGAGATGCATGAAAATGGCTGTCAGATAAATGAGCGATATTATGGATAGATAAAGAAAGAAAAGAGGACAGAACCTTCAGCATCATTTCAAGGAATGGAACTTGATATAGTTTATAATCATGAAGAACAGTTTTAATACTATGTAGAATAGATGCATTATCAGACTGGGGATAGCTTATTGCTGGGACAATGGAATAGGAGAAAGGGAACGTGGTATCAGGCCTACTGAAACATTCTTGTTTTTTATTTTTGTTCGGGGAGTTCTATTTTCACTGAAAGAATGAGAGCTGAGAAAATTCAATATGTGAAATCTAAAAAATGCTCTTCTGCAAAATGATTCATTAGCGGTCACGTAATTTGGTGAGTAAATATTCGGTATTCAGTTTTGTTGATTTCAGTGCTTTCTTTATTATTCACTCTTGATTTTCGCTATCCTTGTTTCATTGAACCTTCATAGTGGCTTTTCCATAAGACGAAGAGTTACGTAACAGAAATAGAAATTACCGTACTTGCTGCTCTCTTGGGCTTTACTAAATAATCGATTTTTTAACATTTTCATCGACAAATCTTAATGCTATGAACAGTAATTTTCGTTCTATCTCAGTCGGAGGGCGGTGGCGTTAGAAAGAAATGAGTGATTGTTGGGACAACGAGTAAGATGTATGTAGTAATTCTTGGTCCAAAGGTCTCCAAATTTCATTTTCTGTTCTTTCATTCATTTATTAGTTAGTAGTTATTATTTCATCTTCCTCGTAACAAAATATCGAAACCTGGTATTTGATATTTCGAAGCATCTCGACGATTTGGAAAAATGGTTGCAACTTCAAAAATTCAACAAATCTAGCATGAAAACCTTTCCAATAGCTTGCTATTGCTGTATTAAAGCAACGTAATTAGCTTCATGCTAGGATTAAAATATGTTTTGAACAAATGCACATTGCGGTGTATTTTGGCTTCGAAAAATAAGGTGGTTGGTAGTGCTTGAGAAGGCACGATGGTAGTTGGTTTAGTCATCGAAATCAATGAAGGAATGGGTGCATTTGTGCTAGTCCTCTGTATTGATTTGATGAAATAGTGTAAAGAATAGTTTTTTGTAAATTTTTAGCACCTTTTATTGCTTTGGTGATTTCTGTATTTGACTGACTGAAAGCTTGCTGTCAAAAATGTTTAGAGCACAAGATGAAGAGTGGAGGAGTGACAAATCTTTTTTTTTTTACTCATTCCTTTTGTAAGATTTTCTTAGTGGGAAATGCATTGAACTTCATATAACGAGCGTATTCAACATGTGCATTATGGAAGTGTCATGTTTTTTGTAATTTGAAAAATATTTGAACAAAGTAACATGCACTTAGATGACATAATAAAAATCTATTAATTTCATTCCGAGAGGTTAGAATTTTTCAGGTATACAACCTGCTCAATTAGTTTATTCAGTCATACTGATATCAAGCCGACAATCTGCTTCCTCTCTACCTCGAGTATCACAAACTATCCTGCAACGCATTTCACATCAGGCAGCAGAACTTGATCGTGACGTTGCAAAAAAGCGAGCGAAGAAAAAAAGTTTGCGCCTTTCAGTACATCTGTAGTTTATCTGTAGTATATTGGAAATCATCCAGACTTTTATAATAATATAATATCCATTGTTAACGCTAATATTTGGTTATTTTGGGGAAATTTTGTAGGATTCTGGAAGGAAAAACCTCGAACAACGTTATGTTCTATTTCGACGAAGATCATATGGAGAATGGTTTCGGTAAGATTAATTTTTAAATCGCCAGGGATCATGAATACCTTGCTTAAATATTCTCTGTGATAAATCGATAGATTTAATTATCATATTGGAGTTAATACTGTGTTACTAAGATCCAAAAGGAGCATGTTATTTGACACTCTCCATTGATCCCCCTATTCTCCCCCATTCCATGTTCGTTGGTCACACCCTTGCACCTTTTGTCTGAATCTGCACATGACCTTTAAACGTCTGGATTGGTATCTTATGCGTTGGCAAATCAAAACCATATGCTAAACCAATAGAGAGTGAAGGATGTGTTTCTGGAATGAATGTCATTTTTGTCTTGCTCTAACGAAGGGAAGAGAATAATGAGAGTTCTTCCATGAATAATATCGTATCACCAACAGTTTTTAACATGATGGTTCACAAAGGTTACTGTCAAAGAAAATAGGAAGCAGGAGAAGAGATCCTGAAAAAATTTAGTGGCGGTGCGCTGCCCATAAGTTGTAATTTAACATAATTTTAGTTAATAATCACAGATTTTTGTACATTCCATGAACTAGTATTATTATGGGTAATTAACAAGAGGTGTCTTTCGTCGTACCAAGTATGCCGGATTTTTTTTAGAAAGTTTTTCAGTATTTGTGTCTCTTTGTTTCGTGAGTGTGTCGTGATTGTCAGGCTTAATCTATATTTTACTTCTTCCTGTTAAATTTCCATATTTTTCAATTTCTTTAAGGATATTCGGGCGCATAGCTTAAAAAATTTTTCTTGCTCCTATATATAAAGTTTTGATGGTGGAAAGTGCTGAACTTTTAAGTAAAAATGCAAAAAAGTTCAGTGTTTTTTTTAATCACTACAGGATCTTTCGGTCTGATGATTACGTGGAGCAGTTGGGGTTAAAGTTATTGAACATTTCCAAATTTTGATTTGTTAAAAAGCACGCTGTTGTAGGGTGTTTGTTTACCCTCAATTCAAAAGTAAATAGTTCGTGCATTACTAAAGGCTAATTTTTGACGGAGCTTCGATTTCTCCATTCACTCAGGTCCCAGATCAAATTTCATAATTCGTGTTATTTGAAGTCACGATGGCCAACTTCTTTAATATCGTCTCATGACTCCGTTAAAATTTGATGATTTGGTTTATTTTGGGAATCAGAGAAATGGAATATTGTTCTCATGCACTATTTGCTCTTAGGTGAGATGTACTGGAAAGAAAACTTACGTAAGAAGTTTACATGAAATATCAGATATGTTAATATTTGAAGATCGAATAAATTAGATTGGTAATAAAGTAAAACATTACATTGGGAAGTTTGAATGACTGAAAATGAAAAGACATACTGCTCTCAGTAACTCATATATGGGTTTTGTGACGATCGTCGCTGTGGAATTATTACAGTTTGGAACTGGAAGAGTAGGCAAGGAACTACTGGGGTGTAATTTATCATTTTATCGGCAGCATCTTCATCGCGGTTTATACTTCAGTTGTTTGCTTATTATTACTATTATTTCTTTTAGATCTAGCTAAAAAGATTTTTTTTTCATCGTTCAAGTTCATTTATCATCCATGAAGTTGTTCTTAAATTTCGGTGCGGGTTATTTTTCGCAACTTAATGAGAGGAAGAGAGAAAAAGTTGTAAACAGGAAACTAATTTATAAATAGTGTTGTTGGTTGAGGTTGAGTTACTATAACGAAAGATTGAGTGGTTATTAGTGGTGATTCAGTTACAGATAGTTGCTACTTTTACCAATGTTATTTCATCAGCTCTATCTTGTCCTATACTTCCGTGGTTGTAACCGGAAGCCTTCAGCGTTAACTGTTCAGTTTTTCACATTATATGCCTTTTTTGGTGTTTTTTTTGTTTTTGTTTCAATTTACCATACTATTTCCGTATTTTTTAATATGAGCTCCAAGTTTTTATTATGTCTACAAGATTGTAGGAAATTAAGAGTGAAAGAAGTTTTGACTTTGCACCATAGATATAGGACTGAACATACGTATTAATTTGTTCATTTAAATTGATGAAAACTTGCGAATGCGGCTTTTTTGAATTTTTGGAAAAAATTTTGAAATGTGAGTTTTTTTTTGAAAATGATGGAAATTGGAGAAAAATTAAAACTTGAAGCTTTTCTGTAGAGTTGTCACTGTTTTGGCATAGTCAACGAAAATTTCGTTTTTTATATATTTTGCTGTATTTCAGACGCTCCGTTAGTACCGGACAATGAGGAACAGCGGGTAGACGAGGCATTCCATCAGCAAAATTCGCGACGGCAGAATCAAATTGAATGTGGAAGTGAAGCGCGGAAACCAGCTAGCAAACATCTCCAGAGTAGCAAAGAGCGGCAACGAGCAAAGGATTCTGGTATGTAGAGGGAGCTGCTGATTTTGATCAGTGGAATTCTTTTTCTATTTTCCTTATAAGATTCTTAATTCAAGCTGTCTTGTTTATAAGCATATGAAAAAATGGGAAGGTTGATGCTTTTTGTTGTTAAAAAATATTTAATAAAAAAAAGTTTAGTCCGAAAAACGAAATTTATAAAAAATCTTCAAATCAGCAAACTTTATTTTTCATTTATGGAAAACAGGTATTTTCATTAGTTCTTCATGATGCACGATTTTAGGAAAGTAATTAAGTCTAAAGGCCTTGAAAGGTCAGAATTTCAGCTGTTTATCGAAACTTTTCAGATTCTACGACATCGTCTACTGGAAGTTACGGTGCTAATCGTTTTTCTTTGGAGGCAACTACTGGAAGTTCACATCGCGAGTAATTTCTTAATTTTTGTCTCTAGTTCGAAATCTTAATAGGCAATGCAGATTTGCCTAGTTAGTGCTGAAACGGCTCTTCTTTGTTTTTGAATAATTCATTTCAGCTTCATTTCGGGTCATCCCAGAGACAGTGAATTTGATGGTCTAAGCGATGGGAAGTCAGAATCCGAGGAGCAGCCCGCCGAACTCGTTCCATTAGGCATGCGTTCTTATAGCTTGTCGGGTTGCAAAGCGCGCTATCGTAAAAAGATCCGAAGCCATTTTGCAGGTGTCTTATATTTAATTTTGTAGAAAAATAGCCATTGTTTCATGTGGTACAAAATATATGCACTGAAGTAAAAGTTGTTGTGTAGAAGATTTTAGAATGTCATTAATAAATGGTTAGTTTGATCTTGATTAAAGTGTTCTTGTTATCTGCGAGAACTAAGATGTTGGCTGCGGGAGTTCCTACCAATGGTTAAAAGTTTTAGTCAAAACGCATGCAAGCTTTGGTCTGATTAAAGAAAAGTCACTGCTCTAGGCCCTTGATGTTACGCAGTTATCGAAAATCAAAATTTCAGATTTCTACAAGCTAATGAATGATCATCTCGGCTCAGGAGCGTATGCAAGTGTTAAAACGGGTATCTCAATTGCAACTAATAAAGAATTTGCTATTAAACTGATTGATAAACGTACAGCGGGTCATACACGCTCACGCGTTATGCATGAAGTTGAAACATTTAATCTGTGCAAAAACCATCCAAACATCGTACAGCTGCATGAGGTAAGGGCATGGATGAAAATGTTTCCTGGAAATTAAACTTTCAAAAATGTAGAAAGATGTAGGTAGAGGCATTATTGCAAGTCGGAGGTTTTTTACGCCTGATTGATTTCGACTGCATTTGAACATAGCAGTTTCTCCTCTTACCACATCTATGTCTTACTAGTACATTTCATTCACAACCCGTATCAGATTAGGTTTGTATAACTTAGTTCTGAATGCCCAGTTTGTTCAAAATGTATAAAATGAGCCATTTTTAGTGGTTCGAAGACCAGGATCGATTTTATTTGGTATTTGAAAAAATGAACGGTGGTCCTCTGCTTGATCACATCCAGCGCAAAAAATTTTTCACTGAACAGGAAGCGAGCAAAGTAACAAAAGACATTGCCACTGCGCTCAAATTTTTGCATGATCGAGGTGAATTTTAAGCTTTAATTTAATACAAGCGCTGAATAACATTCGTCATTTAAAGTTTTGTTTTTATTGAATCAAATCCGAAGTGACATTGAGGTGAGTTGTATATGCAGCTACACGGATGGTTAAGAAACTGTGGAAATGATTTAAAGTTTTGTATCAGACGTTTTTGGAGGAGTGGTTGAGTTCTTGATCTACATTTCTCAACTTTAAAGATTAGATATTTAATAAAAACCCATTCTAATTACAGGAATTGCACATCGCGATGTGAAGCCGGAAAATATTCTGTGTTCGGATATTGATCGCGTAAGCCCGGTGAAATTATGTGATCTTGATCTTGCAAGTAAGGCGAGCCCTCCTGCTTCACCTCGACTAAACAATGTCAACAGTGAGCCGGATTTAGCAAGTCCTGTAGGAAGTGCGGAATTTATGGCTCCAGAGGTTTGCTCGCTTTCTTATTGGAATTAATGATTAACTACTCTGCTTTAATCCAACATTTTCTGTCATTATCGTGAAATGCTAAATTGGTTTTATCGATAGCTGATTTAAATCTGTTATATAAATCTCATTCTGGGAGGAAAAAGATTTTTATGGTATTAGGTGGTGGATGCTTTTGTTGGCGATGCACTTAAATACGATAAGCGTTGTGATATGTGGTCACTTGGTGTCATTGTTTATATTATGATATGCGGTTATCCGCCATTTTATGGCGAATGTTGGCGCGAAAACTGTGGCTGGGATCAGGGTTTGTTTTATACGGATGTATTCAAATTTTATGCCAAAAATTTTTTTATTTCTGGCGGTAAATTGGAAAGTTAGTGTAAACCCAAAAATTATCGGGTGTATACTCAGTTTTAAATTCACGACCACAACTTGGTCTTGCGAGATTTCAGCTTATTTCAGGCTTAGCATGCAGCGAGTGTCAGGAAAGTTTGTTCAAACGCATTCAACGAGGGCAGTTTGATTTTCCGGCTCCGGAATGGGAAAACGTGAGTGAAGAAGCAAAGGATCTCATATGCCATATGCTGGTATTTTTTTGGATCGGATTATCCATTCCTCTTTTGCTATAAAATAATTGATTCAGAATTCTCCACCGGAAATTTTTCAAGTATATTTTATTCAGGTCAAAAACGTACGCCAGCGTTTTACTGCCGATGAAGTATTAAAGCACCCGTGGGTCAAAAATGGTGCACCGGAAACGAAACTGCAGACTCCGGGAAATTTGTTCCGGTTCGTTTTACTTTTCTAAAAAAAATTCCATAATTTTTAAGTTATTGAATTGTTCCATTGCAAATTTAGTTTTTGTTTCAGTAATGACAGTACACGTGATGTTCATCAAATGCAAGAACATTTCAATGTGATGACTCGTATTGTTGCTGCGCGACTAAGCGCTCGAATGGAGCAAAGTGAACATGACTCTGGTAATTTTTGGTACCGGTGGGACTTGGTCCTTTTCGTCACTTCAGATTACTTTAAAAAATAGATGGAAAATTTTGCGTGGTTGTGACTTTTATTTTATTTTTAACGGTCTCCCCCAAGTCAAAACAATTTATTGCGATGGTTGTTTTATTACCTACCCTAATTTTCTGAATTCAAGTGTAGAATTTGACTTTTCGTAATAGTAGGCTCTTTGTTTATAAACATTTGAGCTACATTTGCCAACGCTTCATGTTACAGACGAACCAGTTAATGAGCGACCAGTCTCAAGACGATCACCGGAACGTAAAATATCCGAAAATACCACGGTAGAGAAAAATCCGGTGAAATCAGTTGACTCGAAGCAGTTACACAATGTAATTACAACTAAAGCTGAAGCACGGTTCCGACAGCAGTCATCCAATCCAAATAGAAATGTGCTAAAAACAAGAGAAAAGAATCTAGGGACAGAGAGCAATGTTCGAAAATTAATGCTTGGTAAAACGCCAGTTCAAGAACATATTGTACAGCGTACCACACCATCAGCCTCTTTCATTGGCGGTAGCCAGAATCCCATGCACATGTCGAAGGTATGCTTATACTAGTTGATGGATTTTTTCTACCGTAGTAGTTGAGAAGTGGATTGTCATTCTAAAGCTTCTAGAATTTTTATATTTTCACCTGCAGATCAGATTCTTTAATAATCTAAATAACTCTTTGCGCAATCCAGATCAGAAAGGATCGGTCACTGGAAAACTTGGCTTTTTTATTTTCATTTTAGGAGCTAATTTTATGAATTTGGAATTCTGTTTAAAATCTTTCAGATATCATTTCCTTCTGCTGTACGGTGTGCAAATAGGTTGCCATTATTGCAAACTCCGCATGTTATACCGTCACTGTATTCCCATGGAAGGGGTCAAAATATTAGCATGAATAGAATGGCTCTGTATCCATGCATGTCTGCACCACCCATAAACCTGCGACAATTGCAACTGCAGGGAATGGTGAGACTTTATTGCATACGTCATCTAATTTCGTAAAAATTGGGCGTCAAATTACCATTCCATAAACTCGGTTCAAGCTTGGTATGCAATTAGCCACTCCCTTTTTTAACATATTTATCCAGACTTTTAAAAATAATTCTCCAGCTTCATATTGGTCCTCCATCAAATATGCCCACTGCTGCTCGTCGCAGGACGCCATATCGGACGGCTAATGGGAAAAATATCTTCCATGATGGGCAAAAACTGCAGCGTAATAATGGGATGACGAAAGCTCAGCAGCAACATTCAGTTGGGAAGCAAGCTCAACAACCGATGGTATCTGTACGTTCTGCTGTAAATCTTTCTGGATCATCGTTCGGTGATAATCATCAACGTGAACAACTAGAAACTTGCCAAGGTGCTATGGTCAAGCAGGTTTATTTTTCATATTTAATGACTGGTGGCTCTTGATGACATGGTAAACTAAGGAAATTTGAAAATGCTCGGAACAGCTGAATTTGTTTAGAAAGGTTTGAGATATACAATACAACATTATACAGAAGTCTTTATATCGTGTGTCGTACGACGAATTTTTAGGATTCGAAGACGGACTTGCGTCAATGTCAGGCACGTGAAACTCAGGTCAACGTCTGAACTTCCTACGTAGTGTGGACTCACAGCATGTTTCACTTCATTTTAAATAGTTTTGTTTGTTTTTTTCTTCAATTGTGACTCGATGAGATCCGTGAATCCGCAAATCAGATTCATATATAGTCGCTTCATCATAGCTTCAGAAAACCCGCAATGCGATTGAGGTGAAAGCACCCAAAGCTAAAGCTGGAGTAAGTATTCGTTCTGTTTGCGTTGTTTGTTTTGATTTTACAGTATTATTATTTGTATGTTTATCATTCTCTCTGGAATTATTAGGATTAATTTTGGTTTATTTCATCTCCTTTTAGCTTGTTTTTGTAAGTGTCTGACTTTTTTAAAATTCAATGTAAATTCACTTATCATATGGCGATCTTCGAGAAAATCGAGCTAATTTTGTATTTGTAAACAAACAAATCTTTTTTTTTCGCAATTTATGCGAAATAGCCTTGATTTATTGGCCTTTTCGTTCGAATACAAAGTAATATTGAATGGTATATTTTGTGCATTTCTGCAGATTTGTCAGAACCAGTTTTCTCACCTGTAGACGATACAAACTAAATGTTACTGTATTGTTATTTCACCGTAAAAATGGTCGTTTTGCTGACAACAATTATTATTAGCTTAAAAATGCATTAATACGGTTGAGACAAGTTCGATTGATCTATGCTGGTTTAAGCAATTGATCCCCCCTCCGTCTTTCCTTATTTCCTTATCATTGTATGCTGCTTCTTTTTAAATAAGTGAATAAATCATTTCAAACTATGCCATTTTTTCTTTTTTTTTTTTTTGGAATTGTTCGGATGAAGCGTGGTTGAATTCTAATTTTTTTAATGTTACGGAGTATGTTTTTTTTTGGAAACATTTTTTGACTTTTCGCCAATCACTCAAAATTTTTCGCTGGAACATCGAATTTGTCATATGAGAAATTGAATTCTTTTTTCCAATTTAGATGATCCAAAAAAGGTCAGCCAAATTTATGTGATTGAAAATTTTCGTGCTATTTGTAGTCAATGAATGATTTTCTATTAGATTGTTAAGTAACCTTAATCTGGTGAAATATCTGAGGGCTATTTGAGGTTCATAACTTCCTTGTACATATTGCTACATTTCTTTTGTTATTTACTTACCGTTAGTGTGTATACATAAATTCAGGTAATGTCGTAAAGGTATCATTTTGTAAATAGTTTTTTTTTTTTTTTTGGAAATTCGTGATTGGTTGAATGTATATTGTCTTATTTGAAGTGTTTGTTTTTTTTTTTTCTTTTTTGTTTACTATATATTATGGCTCATAAGAAAGATAGTAACTCATACGAGAAATAGATCATAGAAATAATTCCTTAAAAATAGTCTATTATATAATATTGGGAATATTTCATTCATAACGTGAAGTTGGAATAGCCCCCCTTTTTTTCCTCCTTTGACATCAACTCGGCGATATTTTGTTAAGGCAATAAATTTACAATCGATTTTTTGTTTAGTATTTTTGAAGTTTTGACTTTGTCATATATCTTTAGGTGCTTTAATTTAATCCATTATGGGTTTTTGAAGCTGTTCATGGT
Organism: Madathamugadia hiepei; assembly: GCA_013365335.1. Lineage (NCBI taxonomy): Eukaryota > Metazoa > Nematoda > Chromadorea > Rhabditida > Onchocercidae > Madathamugadia > Madathamugadia hiepei. The sequence goes on along the minus strand of JABVXS010001406.1, from coordinate 3,135 downwards.
TTTTTTATAATTGTATGTTAGCTTCGAAATTTAAATTGCTATGTTTTCATAATGTTGTGGAATTCCATGCATAATTTTTAACACACCACATGGCCATCATGATATGTTTTGGAATTCCATACAGAGTTTCAAAAATAATCCAGGATATCTCTTTTGTATTTGTTTTAAAAAAATCTTCATGTTATACAATGCATCTTGGGCCTCTTGCTTCTTTTTTTGGATATCAAAAAATATTTTATCCTAATCCATTGTTCTTTTTTTTTTAGTTTAGAACTTGTATTTTGTTATGTATATTTATTCACGAGTGCGGATTATTTTTTAGGTTGTTAGTTTGTTTCATTTTCATTCTTTTTTCCGTTTTCGCTAATTAATATGAAAATAAATTTCAAATTTTCTTTTTTTTTTGTTCAGTGTTTTGTATCGTAAGAGTTGTCATTTTGTTTTTATTGAATTAAAATTTATATATTTCCAATCACTAAAAACCTTGAAAAATTAGTAAAGAATAATTTTTTAAAAACACGTGTCACTCCCAATTCACATTTCATTCCTTCGAAAAAATTTTTTTTACTATTCATTTTGCAACGAGTAATGTAGGCGAAATTTTTTAAACTATCACTAATTATTGCTGAGATCAGAGACAATTTGGGGTTGTAGTGAGTGATATAGTAATTTCGTTGTGGATAGCAATAGTTTCAACATTCCTGATTTATGATGAATTCCTTCAATTCCTTTGATTTAAAGCTTTAATCATACACTGAGGGCTCTTTTGGTGTTTCATCATAGAAACGAAATGTAAGGTTACTTTACTGAAATCAGTGGGATTAGGGAAAACGGTAGTTAACACAGCGAATACTTGATGATACGATACAGGTCCCGAAGGATTGATGATTCTTTGCATATTGCAATGTAATATGCTACCACTAATGGGGAATAACCTGAAAATTCTGAGGGTAATACTTTCTAAAAAGTTTTTTTTTAAAGCCTTCATTAATTTAGACACAATTATTGCCAATATCAGCTTGAATGACTCTCAAAGAGCACCAGAAATCAAATGGTTGAGATAGTTTAAAAAGAAGAAAAGAAAATTCGTTTTTAGTAAATAAGGATTGTTGTGAAGTAAAACATTATTGTGCTGTTTTCCTAACATCTCAGCTTGCTCCTTGATGGAGTATAGAAATTTCAGAAGCCCTCAGCGTAACAAAACATTTGAGATCTAAAGCACCAATAAGGAATTCCTCGAGAAATAACTCGCGAATGTTTTATGATTTCATCTTTTCGAATTTATTGGAAATCCTACTGAAATTTCATTGTATGACCAATTCCAAATCCTCTCATACCTTCATGATCATCGTCGCAATCATTTCTGGTAACAAGTAGATGGACAAGGATTCAATCAATAATTTCTTCAATAGATTCTTTCAAGAATTGGTCGGATCCTTCTGTGATCTTTGATGCTTACAGAGATAGCTTCATTGATGAAGGGATGGACATCGATATCATATATATATGAAATGTTGCCGTAAATTTGTAAAACGAACTGATATTGCTGATAATAGGTGGTAAGAAGATCATTAAAGAGATAGTTATGGAGATTGTAGGAATCAATGATTTCCTTCATAAATTCGATTCATTCCCTGAATACCACCGATATCTCCACAATATGCCAAACAGGTAGACGATTCTCAGGAGAGTCGTAAGTGTGTCCATGAATACTCCTTCCTTTCCTATTTAACAGTGAAGAATCTGAAATTTCAAGATAAATTGATAAAGAAAATCAACACATGCATTTCCAACGATGGCCAATGATCAGTGTTGTTGGTTACCCAACGCTACACCACTTCATCACAGTTTCCGATAGTTGCACTCTATGGAAGAGAGAAAGAGAGGAGGAGAGAAAGAAAAGAGAACGTAAATTAGTACGGAGAGAGACACCTGAAAGTATTGATTGTTCGTTCTCAAACATTTCATCAGCAGCAACAACAATAACAACAAACAATAACAACAACAACAGCGGCCTATTTCATTGTCGATTTGCATGGAAAGTTAATTTAAATGGGTCTGACAGGGACGCATATAATACTAACACTTCTTGTAACCTTTACCCTTTAACCTATTACATATATTGGTCGTCTCGTTTTACTGTTCAGACATTGTCCCAAAATAATGCTTTTAAGACTTACCTTTTTCTTTATTTTATTTTTTTCCTCTTTCCAAGCACTCTTGCAATATTCAACATTACCTATTGCATATCATAACTTAGTGTCACATTTGGTTAACCTTTGTGACCCATACGGGTCAACTTGTTTACATTTTCCCTTATTATTTTATTTAAGCTTCAACCTTAGTTTTTTTAATATGTTTAATCTCAGTTGGTTTTTTTTTTTGGTCGCTGGCACTAAATGTATAAAAGTTCGGTATAGCGATTGCGCAATTTACAGTAATTATTTGACGTGTTACGGTATCTTTCATCTTTTATACAATGCGTCGTGAATATGTTTTTCTTCCGTCCACTTTTTCACCCTGCTGTTTTGTGGAAATTCTTTTAATTTTTCACAGTAAGATTTGCGGAATTCGAGAATTGGTGACAGTATGTGTAATATATGCGGTAGAGATCGATTTGAATGAAAAATTCAATTAAAAAAAAGAAAAAACGATGTGTGGAAAAGACGTATGCGAAAAAACCTGGCATGCTGCAATAGGGAAAAAAAATCTCAAGCATTGAAGAATTTGCAGTGGATTCATTTTTGATCAAATTTCTAGAGATTTATTAAATGTTATAAATTTTCTAAATTTATCATTCCATAACATTAACTGAAATCATTACTGTAACTTTCTTAATTAAATTTCTTTTCATTATAACTTTTTCATGCATTTTCAAACTTACTTTATGGCTTCGTTACTTACTATTAGCACCATTTCTAGAATGATCGTTTGCCGATTCTTAATTTTGAGCCTAACAAAATATGACTAATTTAGCACAAATCATTTCAATTGAATTGTTTTAGAAATTTTAATAAGGTAAAATGTGCTATAAACGTTGAAGCTATATACTTCTCTACTGATTCAGGTAGGCATCACTTACGTCCATAAGTGTGTGTGTGTGTGTGTGTGTGTGTGTGTGTGTGTGTGTGTGTG
>JABVXS010001405.1:0-15116 GCA_013365335.1 Madathamugadia hiepei | reverse complement strand
CATTCTTCTTGCGACTATCGTTACCCGACCGACCCGTCGCAAAGGTCTGTCGTCGGAAAATTGAGCTCGGAGATATAATAAAAATAATTTTTTAAATTTCCAAAAAAAATCACACTTCTACTAGTAGCTGTGTCAGGAATGGAAGTTGTTGATGAAAGCATTAAATGAAAATATTTGTTGGCTTTGGGTCTATTAACAGATATTCTCATTTTGGAAGAAAAAATGCAAACTTTTGATGTTACAAAGGCACATACTAGAACTTTTCAACATTCCTTCATTTAATTTTAAGCCATTATGTGTCTCGCGATTTGGCAGATTTTAGAAGGCAAAATAGGAGTTTTATATCGATGAGTCATCAGTGCTAGTTTCAAATAACTGAAATTTGTCAGAGTTTCCTTTTCTGTTTGGTCCACAACACTTTGTACTTCACTGTAATAAGACGGAAGAAGGATATTGCTGTACAGTGATCGTAAGTATTTTCCAAATGAATCATTCCCATTTGGTGCATATAGTTTTTGCTGTAAAATTCAGTTTTCAAATTTTCCAATGAGATATACTAAGATAGAAAGAGAGAGAGGAGGTAGGTAAGTGGATGGATGGGTGGTTGGATAAATTGCTCTGTTCTTTTTCGTTGCATTTCTTCCCAATTTCACGGAATATTTATAATGAATTCTTTCTCAGTCTACCAAACCAATTCTTCCTTCATTCGAAATGAATTTTTTATTTAAATAAATTTTTAAACTTGGGATTTTTCCTGTTTTCCCAATATATTGGAAGCATCATAGTTCTCTGTTTCTTTTAATTTTATTGTTTAATACAGATATTCCAAAATTTGAGGATTTTTGAAAGGTTTTTTAAAAAAGTCAAGGCGGAAAAGGAGTGAAGTGAAGAATTAACGGGCGGGCGGGAATAGTTGTACTTGGTCAATCAATTCATTTCTATAAAAAAATTTTACATTTCATGACGGGATCGCAATTTAAAAAATGTAAACCAAACTGCAGAATTGATCCGACGTTTTACACCGTCCGCTGGTGATAGTAATGATAAGATTGCCTTGGTTGTTCAGCACACACATTTTGGAAAAGGCTCATCGCAAGGATCAATGAATGGCAGCATATATGATAATGTGCCTTATGGAATTAAGCAAACTGCAGCACTGCAAACACCGCAACTTGCAAATGCAGATGTCACCGCCGCTGGTGCTTCTCCGCTTCAGTTGTCCAGAAAAGACAGCAACGGTTTCTGCATTGAATCTTTCTTAATTGGCTAATCATTTCGAAGAGATTCTTTACTTTAAGCCTCTTCAGTTTCTTTAAATTTCATTATTTGTACTGCTTTGGAGAAATTTCGAAACGAACTCAGTCAGCTGATGAACAGAAAGGATAGCTAAAAGTGGGTGAGAAAAACCCCATTTAAATAAACTTTCAAATTCATTATTCCATGGCGACTTCAACTGCTAATCGTTCGAAATTTTTGTTGAGTCGTTTATAAATTTAAAGTATGGATTCGGCGTGCATCTCAGTGAAAGTGTTGATGTTCAAGCAGAAGCATTAAAACGAAGTGATTGTAGAGGCAAACTGAAAGTCAGCATGAAGAAGATTGAATCACACTGTAATCATATGATCCAAAAGTTATAGGCAATTCGGCAACTTCAAATGGCAATGCGATGTCCCAGCCTGGCTCAGACTTGACTGATTCAGAAAGTGCTCAGCTGATTTCAAGTGCTTGCAATAGACGCAAGAAGCAACAGACAAATGCAGACAACAATAGGTCTCAATTGGCCAAGGTATTAATAACGATTCATTAACGATGCCTGTAATTAGTTGCTGTTAAATAAATTTATAGACGCAGACAGACTCAAGCGGAAGAAAAGTTCGTCCACCATCATCGCCTTTGGTATTGGCATCTGATTTGTTGGTTTTCGGTGCTGAATGTGTTCCGGAGCGAACAGAGAGTTGTGAAGAACTGGATGGCAGTTATCCTGCACAAGTTGGTTTATAGAAATACTTTGAATTTGCTGAGACAAAGGTGTAATTATTATTTTCATTTTGGAAAATTGAATTTCACAGTTACTTTCCATTTTTCTCATTTGCAGACGAACAACGAGTTGTATGCACAGAAAAAACAGAAAGCTGGTGAGTTATTAAATTTTTTTTGCTTATTTGCGAGAGAAAGCGAACTCCACGATAGTTTACTAACAGTGCCCAACATTGCATCAGAGAAGTGGAATGGCCAATCACTCTCCTCTCCTATCCTCTCCCAGCTCCTTAATGAAATCAAATTTGATCGAATACTGAGAAGATTTTAAAAATATGTTAGTTAACTTTTGATCTTTCAAGCTGTGCTCTTGCGACCACTTTGTAAAACTTTCAATTGAATTTTTCATGCTTGAAACGATCTTTATTTCCTTTCTCTCTCTCTGTTACCGGTTTTTGGAGAACAACATTTTTTCCGTTCGCAGGAAATATTCTTTCAAATTCTATTCTCCACTAATTACTATAATCGTAGACTCCTTCCCACTCGACCCTTCTCGTTCTATTTCAAATCATTTTTCCGAAAGTAACTGGCTGACTCATTTGTCATTTGCTCCACTGTTTTCCTACAAAAGTTCGAGATGCGTAAACTATCCATTGCATCGCTTGAAGCACTGAGTTAGAAGCTCTCTGTTCACAATGTGCTATTCTCATTTCCATTCGTTGTAAGGCAAAGGTTTTTTTGCTACAAGAAATATTAGAAAAGTAAATAAAAATTTAATTGGAAGCAGATGTACCATTAACGTTCTCTTTCTTTCTCTTCCATTATCTCTAACTACTTGTTCACTTTAATTCCTTCGGAAAACTTTTCAGCAAGCCACATTTGTTTCTTTTAAACGCCAACTTCAGAAACAGCTGGTTCGGTGCCCTGAATGGCATCACACTGTCTCTTTCTTTCCAGAAGTAGTTTGTCCCCATCTGAAATGTTGGACTTCAACACCTATGAGTAACACTTGCAGGACTGTTGGAAATTCTTGTAAGAAGTTGTCTGGATAAGCTTAACGAGTTAAGAAAAGTTTTTTATTTATTTGCCTACTTTTGAACAGCTAAAATCTAAATCTCAAGGCTTACAGATTCTGACTTTTCAAAAAATCGGTTGCTGGGAAAAGGAAATGGAATTTCATTGGTTAATTTGAAATTCTCTGCTTCTTCTTTTATCTATCCCCTTACATCCCCTCTCCTTTCATTTAGTTCGCCTCATTTCTCAATGCCATGAACATTATTTTTTGCAAGAATTTGGATTTCAGGATGACTTATCAACATTTCTAAGCAAACCTTTCATTTCCTACTTCGAAATTTCGAAGGGATTCAGGTCGTTCACTTTTCTTTTCATTTTGAAACACCGTTGTTGAAGGATGAGTTTCATGTAGGGGAAGGAAGTTATTATGGGTATGGTAAGGCTATCTATAATTAGACGAGAGTGGAAAGAGAAACAACTGATATCCGTCCTGTTGGACATTTTCGCAGGTCTTAGCTTTTTCAAAAAATAAATGAGCCCATCCAATTCCACACAACTACTTGATAATGATTCATTTTGCAAATATTTAAAATTGAAGGGTTCTTCTTAATCAAATACTCTCACAGTTATTCACTTCTGATTGACTTGGAAGTTTGAGTATATCGAAAATGCTTTATCTATTAAATCAATATACTTACTTATGAAGTAACTTCTTAACTTTAACTTTTTGGTGAAGTGAATGAAAATTTGTTACTGTGAATTAATACCTCATTGCTGTAGTAACGGTCAGATCTGTAGTGTCCAATCGTTAATTTGCAACGATGAAGAGGACATGTTACAAGTGATAATCTCTTGCTTGTAGTGGAAAGCTGACACTTGTTCTTGTGATTTTTAGTGTTAATTATGTTATAGAGTGACCAGTTACCAGAGCACTCCAATCATTGTATCAGTGCTGCTACTATCTTGAATGTCACCACTTTTTTACTGAATATAACAATCTGCTGTATATCTGAAAAGTTATTAATAAAACAAGCGTTTCCTTAAGTTCTCAGCATCCGTGCGTCCTTGGAATCTTTCTTAGTACCAGAAGTTTAATCTTGCCAAGCACTGGTGTTTTAGATTGCTCGACATTTGTGTAATATGCCAGTGTGCTTAGTTTTGAATGGATTTCCAATCAGAGGTATACCATACTTTCAGATTGCTATCTATGGAAGCAATGCAGCATATTTCACTTTCATACAAAGTTGGAAAATGCTGTCCGATCATCGTTCACTTTCCCAATGATAAATGTTTGACAATGTTATTGCATTTGCGTCATTCCATAACTTCCACTATCAGTTGCTCTCATTAACAAGTTTCGCAGTGAATACATAAAATGTTCAGAAGTCGGAAGGAATGTTCATTCTCTCTTCTGCATGAATTCGCAGTTCATTCATGTTTCACTCCCTGGATCCATCTTATCTTCCGAACATTCTCTTCAACTTTCTCCTTTCATCATCAATTTCCCTTCTTCATTGTGTTATTTTGTAGTTCCGGCATAAAAGGAATCATTTCCATGCCACCTTTGTACTCCTTTTTCTCTTCACTAATTTCATTGGCGATGGGAGAGTGCTCATCTGCCGTGCATTTGCTGATCTCAATAGCTATGATCATAAACGATAGTTCCTATGATTATTCATCGCATTTGCTTGAGGAACTTTGAATTTCTTTCACGAACTCATTTGAAATTAGAAGTTGAACAGTAGAAGTCATTTTAAGATGACAGCAAAATTAAGCGTTCTGTCTCTGAACTTCGGTAGCTTTGATATTTTCGAGCATAACCTCCTTATCCTTTTCTCATAGCCCTAATTGTTTGCGAAGTTGTAAGATATGAAGTTTCTTCAGTTGGGTGGCGGAATAAGTAAGAAAATCCGCCTTATTCTTTGGCAATGTCATCCATTTTCGTGTGACTGTGTCCCTTGTTTTAAGTCGCAAAAGTTACCATTTGATCAGTGACTGCTTCAATCATTTCTTTTTTAATTTATCACTTGTTTCGTTAAGTTTCAAACAATTTTGACAGGTTATTTTCACTTGACGAGAATTTTTTTACTTTGAAATGTTTTGCTTTGTAAAATGAAGCAAAAGAAAAACTTTTGTGGCTTTGACTGTCTGTTGGACGAAAAGTTCTGTGATCCGTTGATTATGCTGAAGGTCGACGTTAATTGCAGAAGAAGAAGCAATTCAATGTGTTCGTTGGTTACGTGACGCTGGTTTTCCGCAGTATGCACGACTTTATGAGGGTATCTATGCAATTTACATTTTAGAATTAGAATCAGTTTAATTTACTTCACTAAGATTTGTCGGATACAAACTATTCTGTACGCCAACGTTAACACAGTTTCATGGATAATGGCGAAATTGAGGTAGTTGAAAAAGGTTTCAAATTTCCTTAGAAATTAGAAAATCTTCCAGAACACCGCTTCCCAATCGATATTCGTTCAGTAAAAAGAGATCACGAATTTCTGGACGACGATTCACTACGAGCTCTGTTCCGTCGTCTGAATTCGCTCAATCGATGTGCTATCATGAAAGTTGAAAACGTGGTACTCAGGAAACATGTAATGTTCACAGTCCATTATATTTGGCATATCAGCTTTTTGAAATGTCATAACTTTCGGTTCTTTTAGTGAGGATCACTCATTAATTGTAGGAGGTCAACAGGGGTACAGCTGAGGTACAATGAGGTCAACAGGGTGAAGCTGAGATTATCCCGCACATCTCATCAGAGTTGCAAAGTTTCGAACTGATGATAATGATGTGCGCTGATCATTTCAGCCAGAACAATCTGAAACTAATCCACTGGAAACTGACATCGATGACGACATGACAGTGAGCAATTACGATGGTGACGACGATCAGGTTCACATTGACATTAAATAGTTTATCAGTGCTGAAGACCCTCTTCATTCATTGCGATACTGATAGGTTTAATTGGAACAGAAAAAGCAACTTGCATTGTTGGTTCGAGAAATTCAAAACTTAAATGAGATCACTTCAGGTAGCTATTTCAAATAAATGGAAATATCAACGTAATTCTCAAACGTGGTCCAGGATTGCACGAGATGAGCATACTGCTGTCACATTCAGTGGTAAGCTCCGGTAGTTCTCATGCCAATTTCAAAATTTCTCATTTATAAATCTTTGTTCATTTTGACTTTAAATTGTCTGCAAGGCTGGTTTTATCAAGAATTGCTCACTTTTTTCCAATCAAGTAACCTGATCAATCAGAATTCAATATATATCTGGTGAGATGAAATAAAGTAATGCATACGAGGTACAGGTGATCGTGATTCACCGTCCCACAAGGAAGCGATTCCTAGCGCTGTTGACGAAGCGTTGCGGATGAAGTACGGTTACGGATGTAATCATAGAAATCAGTCGGATAGTGTTCCGTGTTCCAACGATGATGTGCGCAATAGTAAAAATCAGTGCAATATTACCGCGAATTTTATTGCTAGGAACGATTGGAATCAGTAAGACTTTGTGAACACAAATCAGTAAAATCTGAATCAATAATTGTTTCAAATTGATCGCGCAACCGTGCTCCTTCACGTTCCCAAAAATCTGCCAGTGAAGCAACTTCGCTACAAGTTCTTTTCTTTCTAGCCGTATATCCCTCTGTAACTTTTGTAACATTTGTAAATTGCCAATCTTTCTTGTATCAATGCTCTTTACAATTTCATTTAGTCTCGATTCGTCACCTTCAACGGTGGCGACAGTAAATTTGCAGCGATCGCAAAGTGAAAGATTGAAGGAACGCGCACGAGCGCTAATGAAGCGTATGGATATACGGTCCTCAAGCAGGTCTGTTTCATCCACAATTTCGGATTCAAATTGAGCATTGATATTAATCGTCCATAGCACTTTTAGTCCAACGATTAGTAAGTTGAAGAGACTAAAATAAATTTCATTCTTTAAATCATGCAAACATGATGTTAAATTAAAGAAAAATCAACCTACCAGGTACCACCGTCAGGTGCTTTTGGCATAGCACATGTGTCTTCTCTTCAGGTGTTTACATGATTTAAAGAATGCAATTTATTTAGTCTTTCGAATTTACCAATCGTTGAAATTGAAGTACCGTGGACGATTTGAGCAAATAACTTGCAATCAGTAACTTACAAACTTGTCCATGTGCCAATTTTCACTTAATTTTTCCTTTAATTAATTTCTAATTAATATTTTCGCCCAATCATCGTCTTACTAAGGTTCTTGGACATTGGGAGGAATACACTCAGTCCGGGAAATTTATCACTGATATTCTTGCTTATCAACAATATGCGAGATTTACATTTCATTTTGATTTGCGTTTTTTATAATGCATCAAATTTTTGGGAAATGTTGGAAATTTGATTTGTTAAATTATTCGTTTGGCTGAAGTTCCATACTTGTCTGTCTGAATTCATTTTGCGACAGAACAGAAAACCAATTCAGTTTTTCAATCATATCGTTGTGGCGTCCTTCTCGTCCTACTTGTTAGTTCACGATCGTCGTATTACTGCAATCGTAATTATAATAATCGTCGAAGCAGTAACTGACAATGACAAAAAATTATTGATTCTAAATGGACCTTGTCCTCTTGAATGTGCAAATGTTGTAATCATATTTAAGACGTCGTCGACAGCGTGGTGCTTCGGTAGCTGCTGATTCAGCATCATCCACGACAGCCAAAGTTCCGCACCCATCACCCGCATCAGCATCAGTTTCGTCTTCAAAAGCAATTTCAAGTTCAGGAAGTAAAAAATTAGTGATCGGTGAGCCGGTGCTCGTTTCACATTTTTCCGCTAGTCCACAAACTATGCGTATGTTTCCTGATGGTTTATCCGGTATTTTATCATCACAAGCTGTAACACCACAAATGATGAACCAGTTTCGTTATGGTACTACCACTGCGGGAACGGACAATCATACGTCTGATGGAGGTACCATCATTGTTTGCATTAGTTCTCTCAGTTTGGTCTCGCATTGCCTTGCACATTTTGAAGTACATTGTTGGAAGAATAAAATGATATGCTAAGTACTGAAATGATTAAAACTTTTTTTAATTCAGTGAGGACCACCTCTCTTTTGTGCGTCATCAAAATGATCACTAAGTTCATGCTCTCATCTCTGCTTCTCCAATCAAACTTTACTTTATCTCCAGCAATTATGGTATATGTTGAGATTAATTCTATCACTGAAAGGGAAGCATATAAAAATCAGAAAAGTAGAACTTCTTGCACCGTAAAATACCAAGCCAAATAATAATAATCTATCACGGTTAGCCTGAACGGTCGTACTGAAATTGACTGTACTATTTTTGTTCAGAACTATTTTCCTAGTTTCTTAGGTTGTTCTTTGCAATACGACTTCATCTGAGAGTTGAACGACCGATCTTTGTCTTGCTTTGCAGTTACATTTGCTATGCTACAACCAACTATGCAACAACAACAGCAAAAACAACAAGAAATGATGTCTAACCGAGAAATTACATCTCTGCAACACAACAACTTGTCGCCACCATCTTCGAGAATTCGAACACGTTTTTTGGGTGCCAGTAATCGACGTATGGGTGTGGTGCTTGACTCATCCGGATCACCTGCTGTTATCAATCATCAGCGCCACGAATCTGCATCTCGTAACAGGGCACGCGATGTGTCCTGGGATCCGGCATTAATACGTGGATTATTACGGCACGATCGCAAAACACGGATTTATGATCGAGTAGCGGAGGATTTACTCTCTGACAACATCGAACATGCTGACCGAAGGCTCGACAAACATTCCGGAACGGTGTTTAATGGAAAGCTATCGTCATCCGAACATTTCCATGTCAATAACACAAGCTTATCTTCACTGATAAGGTCATAATTCTGATTTACTTCAAATTCTACAAGAACTTTCATGATCTCTGAATTCTCATTTCCTCCTACACACCGAACCGAACTATGCAGAAAGATTATAATCGGGCACTATAATTGCTTTTCAGAATTCCTGCAGTAAATAGGAGTATGGAATTGAGCAAACATTTGTTACTTTTAAGCTATCTTTTGAAAATGACGATAAAATGAAATTTTTCTGGTCTCCATCATATCCATAAAATTTTTTCCTTCATTAAAATACTTTGTAACAAGTGTACAAACTTTAGAAAGGGTCTGCAGTGTTCGAACGATGTTACTTCTAACAGTTCATTGAGCTACGATGAGCTGAGGGGTCTTGCTAAACAGAATATGAGGTGTGATCATGATCGAGCTTTTGCTCCTGGACAGCCATATAACAGTTGCAGACTAGTCATCAATGCCGATGGTTACTATGAACACATTTTTTCGGATGGTCGGTTCTTTCCTCAACCATTTTTTCTCAGCTTTATCCAATACCCATCAAAAGTTCTTATTTTACATGATTTCTCCAAAGATTGTTTAAAATCCTGAAAGTTTCGTTATAAATTAATGCCATCTTATCTGCTACATTAGTTTAATTAATTCCCATACATTCAGTCTGAAAATTGGTTGTTATTTACTAACGATGAAATATATCACAGATATTCACGATAATGCACTTCAACTGGCAAGGTTTTCGAGAAATCTTGACGATTCACTTGCTGGCAATGTTTCTGAATCTGGCAGTTCGAGAGTGACAGTGTCCGTTGGTGTGTGTCATCGTGCAGTCTCACCGGAATCATCCTCCTCGAATGCAAGTATCTCTAATCGTGCTAATCGCTTGAAGGTTATTATCTAGTTGGTTTTCACTGATAGGATGGAATTGAGAAATAGCAACAGCCATTTCTTGATAACTGCTGCGGAATCCCAGTGAACAGATGAATTTTAAAGCATTTTCATAAGCTTTTATATTCCATTTTATTGCTATTCGTCTTGGGAAAGTTCACGGTTTCTATGGTAAATCTTATTTCAACGACACTTGTCTGCACCATGATTCTCCCTGGAAATTCATTTCTTCCACTCATTTTAGCGTTGACAGTGTTTCAGACAGAAAAAGGTAAAAAAAAGCCAGGATATGGCAGTGGTTCTTCATCGTTCTCAATCAGGGGTGTGCTAGCACAGAAGTCACATTCCAGTCTGGAAAGTAGCGGGAATGACGATGAACTAATTACACGTCACAGTAGGTCAGGTGCTGGCGAACGACGTGATTCAGGTGTTGGCTCGAGTCTTTCTCGATCACCCAGGTTGGCAAATGGTTTTACCCAACATTCCTCTTCCGTTACTCTTCAAGAGGATGCGATTCGCAACAGATTTAAACATCACATCTTTCATTTAAATTTTGATAATTTCAATCGCACTATTGATATTCGACTGAATTATTGCACAGAAATGAATGTACATTGTAGCAAAGCACGGGACAAGCTGAAATACTATCACAAAGATTAATTTTAAATACTTTTTTAAATGAAATTTGTCCATTTAGTGGACCAACTACACAACGACAACGCAACTCTTTGCTGTTCACAACGTTGAATTATAAAGAAATGAAGTCGAAGCACTTGTCACCGTGTTTGTTCAATGCTTTTCGTAATTACTGCGACGAGACATTCATCAATGACTCTGATTTGGTTCGATGTATGGACGCTCTTACAGTAGGTCAAATGGTTAGTTAGTCCCCTTTTATTTCCCTACTTCTTCTTCTCAAACCTCAAGTCTGAACTTCTTCTCCAACTACTTTCATTGATCTCATTTTCATCTGTGACTCTTTCTTTGCCCAATTTTGGTTTTATTAAATTTCCTTCATCAATTCTGTATCTAATACAGGCTTCTTTTTCCTTGTTGACTGAACTCTTTCCTTCAGCAACAGATGCGGAAGTTGGCGTTTCTTAAGCTATCAGCGATGATCGAAACTTCTGCTGGAAATGGTATCAGGATTGGTGTAACTGCCGATATTGGCAGTGCTGTAGTAAGTAAAAGTTGGGCGGTGCACAAATTTATCCGACGAATGCGCAACAATGACAGCATGAATAGTTGGAGTAAGGCTATCGAAAGTAAGCTTGGTGTTTACTGTTAAATGACACGTGTTAGTGGTTTCAAAACCATATAAAACATTATTTGACAAGTTCCGTCAAACGAACCTGAAACTAACCATTGTCGGGTCAACTGATTTGAAAATCCAAAATTTGAAATTCTTTACTTCTTCGTATTAGCTCAATTACTTTCAAGAATTTCTGAACTTTCAGCCGAACCTTTAACCTTTGGTTTACCATTATCGATCATCCAAAGTCGTTCTGGTTTGGCATTGCCTCGATTTATCTTGGAAATGATGCATTTTTTGCGCATAGCAGCTCCAGATACTGTTGGAATATTTCGGAAGAGTGGTGTTCGTTCACGAATTGCCGAGTTACGAATGTTGTGTGATGTAGCACCGGAAACAGAAGTTTTCACTGATGGGAAACTTGACCCATCCCAGGTGAATCATTACTGGATGCTTTAAGCTATTTTCAGAAAATGAATTGGATAACGAAGGAATAAATGCACGGTAATTCACGACGATCTATTATAGACCAATCAGTCTTTCCAGTTTAAAAGAATTCTAAGTTTAGTCATTTCATGGTATTTAGAAGGGATTTGCACTCAACAATTTTAATTATGTCTGCATTTCACTTCATAAGTATCATTTGAGGTCCACGATATAGCCGACCTTCTGAAGCAGTACTTTCGTGAATTGCCAGAACCTTTGATGACCGTCAAATACTCAGAAACGTTCGCTAAGATTTTCATTCGTATGTGGTGACACTTCTATATTGCGACATTTCATATAGAAATTTTGTTTTCGTTCAAATTTTCCCTCACAACTTGACAGTTCCCATCTAAGCAATGCTCTCTCATAGATCTTCCGCCGGAGATGCGCATGGAAGCCCTTCAACTTGCTGTTCTCTTGTTACCTGACGAGCACCGAGAAGCACTGCAAACTTTGCTCTATTTCCTGCACGATGTCGCCAAGCATTCTGCAACTAATAGCGTCAACAATTTTTTTTCCTACTTTTTCAATTATCCATTCACATTTCCAGCCAACCTTTTTTCTCTTCTCTATGCTGCTTCATTCCATTTCCATTTCTGTGTTTTAAATACGCTTTTTGGAAAATTTGGTTGGGGTGAGAACAGTTCGGCGATTATTTAGGTTTAATGCTGAAGTTTTCAAATTATTTCACTGAATTTATACAATATTGTTTTAGATGACACCGCAAAATCTCGCTGTTTGCTTTGCACCATCATTATTTCAATTATGTGGCAGTTCACATTTAAGTAATATCAGTCCGACAAGGTTGGTTACATCTCTTCAATTTTCTTTCACAGAAGACAGAATAGCGCGCCACTTCTATTTCATCTTTGTATTTTCATATTTATACTGATAATTGTGAATTTACTGTTGAATATCACTTTTCGCGAAAGATTCTTTTAGACGTCACAAAACAATCGGAGCCGCGGGATTACCGACGGAACTTGAAATTAAAGAATCGCGGGCTGCACAAGAATGCCTGGTGCAAATGATCGAGCAATGCACCAAAGTATTCCTCATCCCAAACAGCATGAGTTTCGAACCTGACGATTACTGTAAAGGTACGGAACCGGATGCACCCTTCCTTACTGAATTGGGCTTGTCCCAAGATGGAAATTACAAAACCTATTTGTTACAAAAGGCGAGAGAGCTGCTGAAGGTAAGCAACTGATGTTTTCTTTTCGATGTATTTGAGTAACAAAAATATTTTAATTCCGAAGTACTAAGGTGTGACACATTTCCAGGAACATCAGGATCGCTGGAAAGGTTGGATTGTTGAGAGTACGGTAAATGGTGTTGAAATTTCTACCAAAAAATCGATGGATGGCCATCCATTGCGCTTCTTCCGCGTTTGGGTCGATATCGAAGCACCACCCAAAGAGATTTTGACGAGGATTGTTCGAGAAAGGCACTCTTCATTTTTTATTTTATCACTTCGACAGATTGAACAATAATTTCTGACGGATTTGCAGGATGCTCATTACAAGAAGTGTTTGGTATAGTTTAATATGTTAACATTTTTGAATTAAGGAGTGTCTGGGATATTCAAACTATCAACTGGAGAACAGTAGCAGTGTTGAATGCCGAAAACTGTGACGTTTTCCAATATGTTATCAATGATACTCCATCACACCCAACTCGCGATGCTACAGTGGTCAGGTACGTCAACTAACGACAGTGAGTAAGCTGCAGGACTTGAGTGCTTAGTAACCTTCCATTATTCTCAGTGTTTCAGGCTGTGGCGTACGGATATGAAAGAATTGCGCGGCGGTTGTGTCTTAGTAGAGCGTTCAGTACATTCCAGTGAAACGCAAATGTTGGGTGGTCTATCTGCTGCCGTGCTCTCATCACAGTTCCTCGTTGAACCAATAGCAGGTCGTTCCCGCGTCACCCATGTAACTAGGACTGACTTCAGGTTTGATGCAATATTTACTTCATCGGTTATTTTGTGCATAAGGTATTACCTTTGGACCAATGCCGTCTTCAATAAAATCGTATATTTCATGATATAACTTCAGAGGACGAAGTAGTGTTTGGTATAGTAAAGTATATGGACAACTGATTGCCCGACAACTTTCACGTTTGCGTGACTCATTTAAGCAGTTTACTCATGGCAATGGTGGCCCCGAAACAAAAGTTTAACCCATAAAATCACGTTTGATTGCTGAGTTTTCGCATGAACATTACTGAAATCGTCGCTGGATCCCTCTGATCTTAATGACCTGTCGCAGCAAAGGCGACTCAGTTTTGACCTTCTATTCCATAAATTCAGTGCATGAATGTTTGTTGTTTTTTGTCTATTTGAATTGATTCCTAAATGCATCGATCGCTTCATTTCTTGTTGATTAAAATTAGTTCACTTATAAATGTTTATTTTCTCTTTCAAATGTCGATTGGTCTTTTCACTGATATTAGGTTAATTAGCGCTGTCCTTCACTGAAATACTGCTTCGTATAATTACAGCGTATCTCTCGTCAAAATTACTGTGCTAATAGGCTTGTGGACCTTCCCTCGATGACCATTTTCTGCATTTTACAAAACTATTTTCATCACTAGTTCAGAAATTTCTGCTTATGAATTGAATTAGTTCCCTTCCTAACAAGTTTGAAATTACTTGCAAATATTACGTGAAATTTGCTCACAACACTCGATTTTTTATCCACATTTGTGTCAGTATTTTTGCAGTAATGTTTTCAAGATGAAATCGCTTCATTTTTCCTTTCCCATTGCGACTATTGTTTCTTCACTTGTCATTGTCACGACTTTGTTGACACTTAGTATCAAAAAAACTGATGGGTACATCCTTAAGTGTTGCTGCTACCGGTCAATCCATTCTTTTTAGAATTAGGTGGAGAAACTGCATCTATTTTACAAATATTAACGCTTCTTGTTTCAAAATTAATTTCAGAATCCACGTCTAAATCAGAGTTCTATTTCCATTTAACGCCTTTGAGATTTGCGAACTCCAACTGTCAATTTTTAATGAAATGACGTGGATTCTAAAAATTCGAGTTTCTGAGAAACGACTGCATGGTTGTTCATCTATCTCACTGTTGCAGTGCAATACTTTACAATTGTGGTGAAAATTTGTTGTATTATTCAAATTCAAATTTTTTATTTAAAGAACTTACAACTTTTGATCCTTTGTCATTGAATTGTGAACAATTGCACGAGAGGTTGAAGGTCGTTTATTGAGATCAGTAGTAACAGGACGATAATTGATTGATCCTCAAACTTGGGTAATTAAATCGTAAGATATATAACAAACGCGTTCACGAATAACAAGATATTTACGATACAAATATGCTAAGCCAATATTATTTAGCGTAAATTAATGTGAAAAGGTAGGAATGGGAAAAGGAGAAACTAGCCGCTTGATGTGAATTTGAGATATGGGAATGTGATGTTAAGTGGGAGTGTTATAAAAGACCTAGGAAGAGTTGAGAGGGGACACTTAAGAAAGAAGAGGACGAATACAAGTGAGATACGTCATAAAAGCTCTATATGAAGCTCAAGAAGCAACAGTTAGAAACGAGTATGGAGACACCGAGTGGTTCAAAGTAGAGTGTGGAGTGAGACAAGGATGTATCCATTCACCTATCTTG
>JABVXS010001404.1:0-15122 GCA_013365335.1 Madathamugadia hiepei | reverse complement strand
AAAATTTAAAATTTTTAAAAATTTTTTGTAATTAATTTTTTTTTTATAATTAGTTTTTTTTTTTTTTTTTTTTGTAAAAATTTATATTTGAGAAAGCAATTTTCATTAATTAATTAATTTAACAAAAAAAAATTTTCACTTCTATTAATTTTTATTGTGAAATGAGTTTTTTGTTCGATTTGATCAAATGATTTCATTTTTTTTTTTTTTTTTTTATTCGATATTCACAACCCGTTTTAGCTGCAGGTATCTTGTAAACAATTTTGCATGCTCTGATCACCTTGATAGGTATCCATTGACCCATCATCCTTTTTTAATGTGTAGAAAAAAATTTTTGGCATTTCAAAAATGTGCTAAAATATAACTTTAAAAGGTAAAATTAATGATGCAACTTCATTAATATTATGAATAGATTGTAAAAATTTTTTGTTAACACAAAGAAGCTGACTTTTTTTTGTAATTAATTAATAAAATTTAATTTTTAATGGAAATAATTAACGATTATTCAGTGACAAAATTGAATTGTCATTTCATCGAGTAATTTTGCAAAATGATCATTGGTATTGGTAAACTAAATATGTACAGTGCTAAATGTTAGTGCAATATGAATAAGTAAATCAATGGTATTGGAAATAAAAATTTTTTTTTGCAAATACTTAAATACTGGATTAAAATTTTTTTTTGCCATTTCAAAATATCCAAATTGATTTTTTTAATTTTTATCAACAAAATATTTCATACATTTTGCTTCTTAAATCATTTTTGCAATTATTAATTAAAATTAAAAAAAAAAAAATTTTATTTTTTTTTTTTGAAATAATTTTTGCTACTAAATAATTAAACAAGTGAATCATTTTGTTGCAAAACAAAACTTAAATGATTAATTTGCAGAAAATCAACAAGAAATACAATTGGATGATGCAAATATGAGCGGACATTTGCATGGAAAAATAAAATTAACGAAAAATGAAGTTTGGCAATTAAAAGGAAATGATTTAATTAGCGATGATGAGCCAAGGGAGAGTTGGGGCCGAAAAGCTGACTTCCTCCTTTCTGTTATTGGCTTTGCCGTTGACTTGGCTAACATTTGGCGCTTTCCATATTTATGCTTCAAAAATGGCGGAGGTTTCGTTTGTTTCTTTTTTTTAACATTCTCAACATTTTTGGCGAATGAATTCTTCGACCATTTCGGCGACTTAATAATTTCCTAGCTCGTTGCTTTGCTAAGCAATTTTGAAGCTTTTTTGTTTTTCGTTTTAGCTAAATAAAAGAAATGTTAAGGCAAACAAAAAGGGCTAAAGTGTTTATTCGCAAATTAATCATTTTCTGATAATTAATTATTAGAAGGTATGCTTTCATTATTAATTAATTATTCATTCATTTTGTAATTTTGGTGATTGTTTCAGGAGCTTTCTTAATACCGTATGTAATAATGGTAGTTTTTGCCGGTGTGCCATTGTTTTACATGGAATTATCACTTGGCCAATATTACCGAAAAGGAGCGGTTACAACTTGGGGTCAAATATGCCCACTTTTCAAAGGTTGAATTTTATTAATTTTCTCATAAAAAACAAAATAAAAAAATTGCAAAACTCATTGGTTGAATTTTTTAATTGGTCGAATTGTGTGATAACAATTGATAAGAAATAAATGGCAGGAAGTTTTGTTGAGGATTTTAAACTGATAAATGATAAAAAGATAACAAAGCAAATCTTGCTGAACAAAAAGTTAAGAATATCAATGAAGTATTCCGTGATAAGACCTAAAAAATGAATGATAAATAGTATAGAACGGAAAATGATCACTGATAAGGTGATAAACAGTTTACAACGGAAGATGATCACTGATAAGGTGATAAACAGTATACAACGGAAGATGATCACTGATAAGGTGATATACAGTATAAAACGGAAGATGATCACTGATAAGGTGATATACAGTATACAACGGAAGATGATCACTGATAAGGTGATAAACAGTTTACAACAAAAGATGATCACTGATAAGGTGATAAATGGTTTAATTAATGATGAGGTTAATTAATAAATTTCAGGAATTGGATACTGTGTGATAATGATAGCATTCTATACGGATTTCTTTTACAATGTAATCATTGCTTGGTCATTGCATTTCTTCCTGAATTCATTCACCACCAAATTACCGTGGACTTCATGTGAGCATGATTATAACAGTGTGATCTGCTATGAGCCAAGGTTATCATTTGTCACCTTATCAATCATTATCACAAGATAACTTGTAACAGTGTGATCTTCTATGAGCCAAGGTTATCATTTGTCACCTTATCAATCATTATCACAAGATAACTTGTAAAAGTGTGATCTACTATGAGCCAAGGTTATCATTTGTCACCTTATCAATCATTATCACGAGATAACTTGTAACAGTGTGATCTGCTATGAGCCAAGGTTATCATTTATCACCTTATCAACATTCTCTCTGTTTTCTAATCAATTAACACCAGCATTATTAAGAGCTTCTAACAATTCAAATATATTTTTGTAAATTTTCAAAAAAAAAATGTTTTATTAATTGAATTGTTTAATTAATTAACTAATTAATTCATTATGCATGCAATAATCTGATGTTTTATTTGCATGACCCATCATTAATTTTCATATTTCATTATCTCATTCATTAACAGCAAATTTCACGCTTCAATACGTATCCACAAATTTGACGTCTCTCATGACGTAACGCATTAGCTAATTTTAGGCTTAATAACACCATAAATTTTGACATTTACCTACGAATTTCATCAATTCTTTTAGCTGGAATCATGATAATTATGAGAAATGTGCGGAACCACTGAATGGATCTAACATCGGTGCAATATCGGCCGCCGAGGAATATTTCTAGTAAATTCTTCCTGAATTTATGAATACCAAATTTCCTTAAGCTACCCTAATTACTGAATAGTGATGCTTTTAACAATTAAAAAATTTTTTTCTAAGACTCAATTAAAATTGTATTACCTTTATCACTGGAAGCTAATATTATCATCGCTAATGAATTTTTATTTATTTATTTATTTCCATCATTTAGCTTGAAATATGCTAATTAATACTCATCAATTAACATTTGCAAATATAAGCCATTTCTCACAGCTCTTTTCAATCATGTTTTAAATCTTTTCACTAATTAATTTCAATACTTTCATCAATGAATAAAATGCAGTAGCCTTAATTACAGTAACCCGAATACAGTAACCTTGCTTACAGTAACCCTGATGCAGTAAACTCGATTACAGTAACTTTGATTACAGTAAGAAATTTCTTGGCTTACATATGCCAGGTGCAGCAAATTCATCAGTGGCATATTCATTGAGTAATCTTGGCCCAATAAATTGGGAAATAGTAGTTTGCCTTTCAATTGTCTATCTCATTTGTTACTTTTCACTATGGAAAGGTATCAAAACAAGTGGAAAGGTTTGTTGTAAATTTCCGAAAAAAAAAATTTTTTTTTAAATTTCATAATTACCATAACAAAAAAAAACAATTAACGACAGAACAAAGAAAATTAATAATAATAAATAAAATTGTTCCTTTTTTTTTTACAATTTGACTTTTTCCTTTTGTTATTTACATTTATTAAAATAAAAAAAAATTAATTAATTTTTTGAAAAATTGAATTGATTACTCATATTAGCTCCATTACATTGGTATTGCTAGTTTCATGAATAATTTAATTATAAACACAATGTTTAATTTAATTACAATAATTAATAATGGATTTAGATTGTTTGGTTTACGGCAATTTTTCCATATGTTGTCCTGCTAATATTATTCATCCGCGGTGTCACACTTCCCGGTGCTGCAATTGGCATTAAATATTACATTGAACCAAAGCTCGCAATGTTAACTGTTCCAAGTGTTTGGCAGGATGCTGCAACACAGGTACGCATACCTTAAATTAAATTAATTTTTAATTAACAAACATTGCTTGCAAATAAAATAATTCATAAATTATTTAAATTTTAAAAATTCATATATGGTAAAAATATTGAAATTATGCTGTAAAACTTTGTAAATTTCGTTTAAAATTTAAATTAAAAATTTGAAAATTTCACTAGTAAGTGATAATTTTTTTTTTTTTTTTTTTTTCTTCGACCAATTAAATGATTTTAGCATTTCAATTTTTTCAAACTTTCAAATTCATCCTTGAAGCAATGTTTTGGTTGAAATAAGCTTTGATGCATTGTTACTGTAGATTTGAGCACTGCTAATATAACATGCAATGCAAACAGTGTGTTACTGTGGAATTTGCACATTGTTAATTAATTTAGGTTTTCTTCTCACTTGGCCCAGGATTTGGTGTTTTAATGGCTTACTCATCATACAATGATTTTCACAACAATGTTTATTAGTAAATTTTGGAGCTATTTATATAAAATGTTTAAAATTTTTTTGAACATTCTATTTTGATAATTTGTAAAATAAAAATTTTCCTTAATTAATTATAATTAACAATTTTTTTTTTTAATTTAATTAGTCAAATTATTTTTATGATCAAATCTTTTAGCACTTTTCAAATTTAAATGATGAATTATGGCACTCCATTTAACCATACAAATTAATTCACTTCATACAGGAATGAAAATTTATTTATTTATTTTTTCATCAAAGAAATTATTATTTTTGCCGAAAAATTTATTGTAAATTTTTTTTTTTGCAATTCGATTTTTTTTTTGTTGGATAAATTTGTTTAAGTTTATTTGATTTATTATGAGATAATTAGCAAATTAATATCATATTCGTCCAACCTGCTTGACATATGTGTGGTTGATATTTGGAATTTATTGAAATGATTAAATTAATGAAATGAAATTTTAGTGATGCATTAATTACAAGCACAATTAATTGTGCAACAAGCTTTCTGTCCGGTTTTGTCATCTTTTCGGTAATTTTTTTTTGTTCCCTTAAAATTTTAATATCATTTTTTAGTAATTCAATTTTAAGTATTTCGATTTTTTCCACAGCTCTACTAGTCTTTGTGATTTTTCATGTACTTGGCTATATGTCATGTAAAAGTGGTGAACCAATACACGCAGTAGCTCAGGTAGGCCCATTGCGAATTTATCTATTCATTCCTTTCGAGGTTAATTAATTATTACTTCATTCATTAGCCCTCACACTGGTTATTTTACCTGCAAATTCATTGCTGGACATGTGAAAATGCCAATTGATAATTTCTTATGCAGGTAAAATTACCCAGTCATTTCACCCTGCCCAGAAATAGATTTTAAGACAGGTAAGAACGTTTATTGAATAAAAACTCAGGACAGGTAAGAATGTGTACGAAATAAGTTCTCAGGTAAGCTAATTTACCTGTTCATTTCACCGCTTACTGCAATTAACTTCAGGAAGGACCGGGACTTGTATTTGTTGTTTATCCAGAAGCATTAGCAGCAATGCCTGGTGCATCCGTATTTTCCGTAATTTTTTTCCTCATGCTACTCACGCTTGGATTAGATAGTTCGGTAATTGAATTCATCAATTTGATTTAATTTTTTTATTCCAACAAATTGATCAATCAATCAATCAATCAATATTCTATCTCTGAAACACTTGCATGGTTGATATTTTCAGTTTCAATTAATGATAATTAAGCTGAAATATTTTGTAAAAAGGAATGATGAAAATTTTAAACAAAAACTTGAAAATATCAATCATCGCTATCATAGATAAATAATTATCAATAATGGTATATCTCTATCTTCATAAATTATCCATAAGTAATGATAAATTACAACGTAAATAAATTTTGATAATTGAAAAAATTTTAATTTCACATCAATTTTTTTTTTTCAGCAAATGATAATTATTTTGTAGAAGAATAAATATATTTATCATTGCAAGAAAAATTCTTTTATTCAAAAAATGTTAATAGTTTTTGGGAAAAAAATTTTAATTTAATTTTTTTAATTTAATAAATTTAATTAGTTTAAAAAAAAAATTAAATTTTACTCTTATCACTTGCAATAGTGAAATGTGTGAATGATAAAAAATTATTTGTCAATTACAGAATTTATCCCACAACTTAATTTGCTGCAAATTAAAAAATTTTTTTATTAAAAAAAAAAAATTTTAAACCAAAAAAATTAAGAAATGTTTTTTTTTTTTCTCTCTTCAATTTATTGTTGCAAAAAAAAAACAAATGAAATGATGAAGACGAAAATTAAATTATTAATTAGTGAATTAATTAAAAGTTGTTAATTAGTAAATTTTAAAGTTTGGTGGTTCTGAAGCAATAATTACCGCACTAAGTGATGAATTTCCAATCCTAAAACGTCATCGAGAATATTTCGTTGGTATACTTTTCACAGTGTATTTGCTTGTTGGAATTGCAATTTGTAGTAAGGTGAATTAATTAATTTAATTCATTCATTCATTTCCAATATTTAATGCGGTAAGTTGATTATTTGATTGATTAATTTTTTTTTTTTTGTATAACTATTTAATGAATTAATTGGTTCAATATTTTGATGATGATTTAATTAAAATTAATTATTACTATTTTAGGGTGGCATTTTGATTATGGAATGGTTAATTGTTTATGGTGTAACATGGGGTTTATTAATTGCGGTGCTTTGTGAAACAATTGTGATTTCGTTCATTTATGGTCACTTATAAAGATTTTTTACCCTAAAATTTGTTTATTATGTTAACAATAGTCTCAGATGACCAATGGTCATTTCAAAGCCTAAATGACCATTGGCCATCTGAATGATTTGTTATCAATGGTCTAGCTGACCGAAGCTCATTTCAAATAATCAATGCTTATTCGATCACTTATTCGTTATTTTAATTACTAACAATTTCTCGACAACGACGTAAATGACCACTTCATCAGTGGTCATTTCAACTGATTTCACATCAGTAGTATAAGTGACCAGCGGTCAATTCGACAATTGCTTTTAATGGCCTATATTCTAGCACTGTCGAAATTTCCAACTAGCAAAATACGGCTAATGATGGAAATTTTTGTTCCAAATGCTTCCAGAAAGATGACACTGAAATAGTTTTCAACTTACCTTAGTATCAACAAACAAACAAAAAAAAAAACTTTAAAAATTTTAAAAAGTAATTATTTTTTTTTTGTTTCAATGAAAATTCAGAAATTTTTATGTTTTAAAATTTTGAATTAATTAATATCTAATTAATTATACTTTTGTTGTTGTTGTTGTTGTAGGAATCAACAATTTCATGGAAAATTTAAAAGAAATGTTTGGTTTCAAGC
Organism: Madathamugadia hiepei; assembly: GCA_013365335.1. Taxonomy (NCBI): domain Eukaryota; kingdom Metazoa; phylum Nematoda; class Chromadorea; order Rhabditida; family Onchocercidae; genus Madathamugadia; species Madathamugadia hiepei. Next base: position 7,865 of record JABVXS010001404.1, on the reverse strand, counting down.
CAGGATATTATTGGCGTTTATGTTGGATGATTGGTGCACCAATTTTTTTATTGGTTTGAAATTTTTATTTTATTTTTTTTAATAATTTATCCAGGTAATTTAATTATTAATTAATGAAATTGCCATTTTAATTAAGCAAATTAATGAAGTATGATATTTTGCTTAATTTACAATTTTCTATTGCAATGAAATTAATTAATTTTTATCAATTTAATTTTTTAACTTTTTTTTTTTTTTACAGTGTACCATAATTAGTTGTTTTGCTAATTATGAACCATTAAAATATCAAGATTTTGTTTATCCACCAATAGCTAATATTCTCGGTGTGCTATTCTCAATGTCAACTATTTCCGTAATTGTTATTGTCGGCTTCTATAAACTTTGCACCGCCAAAGGTGACACATTCATTTTGGTATGTTTCTCCGTTCCTCTTCAATCAATAATTTAATTTGATTAAAAAATTTAACTGTTAAATATTTCAAACACTTAAATTCCTTCTTCCATTATTCCTATGGTTGGTATCTCAACGAGCTTCCTCGTGTACACAAATTTTCTTACAACAATTCTCCACTTTGCTTAGTTTCGAGCAATCTATTTCCATGTTTCTTTAATTTGGTCAGCCCACCTTTTCACTCTTCAAATTTTTGGAAATAAACATTTTTCAGCATCCATTTCATTTTTTAAAGAATTTCAAAGTAATCAACGAAATGAAAATTAAAATTCTGTACCAAAAAACCATTAAAGAATTTAATTAATTTACTACATAAATTTGTTCCCGATTAAAATTTTTTAAATTTACAATTAATAAGTTTAATTTCAGAAACTAAAAGCTGTCTTAAGACCACATCAACAGTACACTGGAAGTGATAAAAAAAATCACTTCACCATTATCGAATGATATAATTCATTTGTAATAATTACAATTTATTCAAAGTTTACGAATTTTGATAGCTTCCTCCACCCACTTGTTTAAATCACATCATGGAGTATTCTTACGATTCTTTCTTTCTTTACACGCTCACTCATTTATTCCTTTTTCCCATTACACTTTATACATCTTCTTTTCTTCTAGATTCATATATTCCCATTTTCTTTTTTCACCGTCATATTTCTTTCTCGTAACCTTCTTTTTTTCTCTCATATGATTTTACCCTTGTGCTCCTTTCCACATGTAATTCCACCATTTCCCTTATTAATTTGTCAAATTACAATTTAGCGACGTACTTCTTCAACAAATAAACCATTAATATATGAACAGTGCAGCAATGATATGTAACACTGGAAAAATTCAGCATAATTTCCAACACTATTACCCATTATATGTTAGTAATTAATGACCTGACCTCCTACGTAGTCAGCTTCGCAGTATTACAGTAGTGTATGAGTGAAAGATAGTTAACCACGAGTCCCCATCGAAAATGTATTTAAAACACTAATTTTAGCGAAAATTACTCAAGGAATCGGAAACGACTTGAGCTACCGTGTCGCAACATCCAGATTATTACATTTCATTAATCAAATATCTTTCAACGAATACAAAACGAGCACTAGAAGCAAAGAAAATTACTTGTTTAAAGTCTTTAAAGAATATTCCCGATTCGTTAAGGACTAAAAAAAGCTACTTAAAAAAAAAGTCTAGTATGCAAAAGTCCTCATATAATGGATAAAACATACAAAATTCATATCTGATTTCATTTTGCAACCTCTATATGTAAACTGAATGAACTCAGTTGCATTACTATCGCTGAAGTCAAAATTTGGAATTCAGCTGTCCTCTAATTCGATCTGAGAAGCCAAACAATTGTTTAAAAATGTTCACTTCATAAAATAAACACGTGCACAAACAAAACAAAAGCAAAAAATTTTTCAGAACCGACAAAAAAATCATTAGTCGATTTCCATTTCGGCCTTATTTACATTGTTAGCATCAGCTTGCGGTGTATTCTCAGCATTAGGATTCTCAGTTTTTTGATCTTCACTTTCTTTTTGCGATTCTTTTGCAGGCTCGGTTTTTGAGGGTTGTGGTGGTGGTGGCTTTGGTTTGTTCAGCACAGGGGAAACAATACTTTCAAATTTCTGAAAACGAAGTGATGCTGGTCAAAATAAGCCTGACAAATCTTACAGCCAACGTATTCATGATTCTGGTAGATGGCACTAATATTAATCATCCAAAATCCATTTTTACCTGTTGCTCATCCTTTATTTGATGAACGAAAACGACCGGCGGCTCAGTCTTCTTTCGCATTTCTTGGCGGCTTCTCTGATCATCAACCCACTTTTTCTTCTCTTCCACCGCAGAAATCACCTACAAAATCAGCCCGTTATTTACCGATGAATATTCAGCAGTTTTATAACAGTGTTACAACGGTTTCTTTTTGAATCGCTAAATCGTACAGTGCCAACCAACGATATGAAGCAATAAAACCGAAAAATAATGTACCTTTTCCATATCGCTTGAAGCAAGATGCGCATATTTACCACTTCCTTTTGTGTACTCATCGTAGGCTTTACGTGCTCTCTAAAATGTTTAGCTTTCATTCAATGAAGTGAACTAATATCGAGATACATCTGAGTCCGACAGTTTAGGCTTTACGTGCTCTCTACAATGTTTAGCTTTCATTCAGTGAAGTGAACTAATATCGAAATGCATCTGAGTCCGACAGTTCTTTCAGTTTTGCAAATGCGGCTCCAGATTTGAAATTCTCTTTCCAACAACTCCATATAATCTACAAAATTAAATAAATTACCATTATTGCTCGATCAAAATCATCGAAAGCACCCTTTCGATTCTCATATTCACGATGTCGTTCCTGAACAGGATCACCCAATTTCTTCAGCTCATACATCTTGGCATCGTATACTCCCTTATCAACATCTTCTCCTTCACCGTACAGCCAGTCCTCTGTTCTAGTCAACAATTCTTTTAATTTCCCGGCATCCTACAACAAATGAAACGATGTCATCGTATCGAAGTTTGAATCTTTCATTTTACACCTTTTCTACTCATTTAAAGCAACATATATACGTAATAGGGAAAAAACGCATTCAATGGCAAAAAATCCAATTCTACTTATGATGAATATGTATAAATATGGCAAGAAAAAGTAGCGATGTAGCAGAAGCTAACGATAACAGTCGAGAGATCCAAGTAATTTTATAGTTTAAAAACTCAAATAATCGAACCTCATTCGAGATAAATTCTGCGTATACATCCGACAATTTGTCACGCATATAGTACACATACTCTTCAACAGCATTCTTTGCGTCCGATGTCTCTTTTTCCGCACGATCTTTGCTTTGCATTTCCTTCTTAAAATTGAAATCTTGTACCAATTGTCAGACAGTTTATGACTGAATAGATGATGAGTTTCACTTCCAAATACTTCTATGTGATGGATCCGCAAATTTCTAATTCCTCCCTTACTTTACCATGCGGTGAAAAAATCTCAAGTATCAGGAAAATAAAATTGTTCACCGACACGATAGCACTTCCCTATATCATCGCTACCTTACAATTTTGTAAGCACTAATTATCCTGCACTGCCTTCCTACCACTATGAATTCAAACTCGATCGTTAATTTCATAAGTTCGAGGGTAGTTATATCTGCTGTTATAAATAAAATTTTGAACCACAAATCGAGGAAAACTGACCTCAATCTGCATCAACTGCATTTCGTTACCAACAATACATGGGACGTGTTCTTCAACCGGTAAGTCCACAGTGATTGTCTTAGTTTTTGGCCCACTAGCATTCGGTAATTTCCGGTTTTCTTCAGCAGGAGGAGCAGCATCACTAGTCGCTGTGTTTGCATTCTCATTTTTGTCTTGATTTTCTTCTTTAATTTCTTCAGTTTCCATCGCTTCAAGTGCTCTTATCTGAGTTTAAAAACACCGTAAGTCACGACAAGAATTAATATTGATAACTCAGAAAACAAATCAACTAAATCGGAGGAAAACTTACATCCTCTGGAGTCATTTCGATGGTATCGAAAGTATTTGCTGAACACACCGAGAATATACCATTAGGATTGATACGAACTTTAACTTTTATTTTTCTCGCTTCATTATTTGGTCCAGGCGTAACATTTTTAACGACCCATGAGCCTTACAAAATATCCACATTATTCGAAGTAACCCTTTTGTCAAATACAAGAACTAAACCTTAAACAGAACTCTGAATTCTAAAGTACACATAAATGCAATTAAGGCTTCGCTCATACCTATATGTCGCAACGGATGTGGGATCTGATTCGGGTATGAATAACTAGCATCAAGTTGAAATGGTTCCTGTCGATACAGCGTAAGCATTTTGGAAAAAGGGAATTCATCGTGCTCAATGAAAACATCCTTCTCGCTGAAAGCAACTAACTTCAGCAACTCTGAAAAGACGAAATACTAGTTAAAATAATTTATACATACCCTCCTTCACTCTTTCCTACTCCTGCCCACGAAAGTTTGATTCTGTATGGTTGATTGTCTCTCACTGAGAAATCTCGAACTCTAAATGCTGGCGAAAGAATAGCACACTTCATTGCAGCACCTGTAATTACGCATTATAAAACATAAATAAGTTTACGAAACACTATTAACATCAAAAACCAGTAATATTAAAAAAGTACTTCTTATCAAGAAACCTGATAAAAAACGACTGTCGAGAAAAGTAACCTCGAGCTGCAGCCTCATCCTGGTTCATCGTTGTTTTCGGTTCTTTCTGGAAAACTTCGGCAATAATTTTTTTGATGACCGGAATGCGAGATGAACCACCGACTACTTCAACAGACTCTACTTCTTCCGCCTTCTTCCCACATTCTTGGAGTAAATTTTTCAGCAAGACACGCACACGATCTAACAGTGGTTGTGCCAGCTCTTCGAACTGCGAACTGAAGCAATGTACGCAATTTAAACAATTCCAATGGAACTGAAAACAAAACTGGGAAGCTTAACCTCATCATGAGACCAAACAGATATTTATTACCGTTGCATCTTTCCTGTGACATCCACATCATTCATGAAACATTCAATATTCAGTGGTATAGCTGTACTATTGGTCGACATTTGCTTTTTAATTTTTTCGCATTCATCCAAAAGTCGAAACCATGCCCGTTTATTACTTGTTGCATCAATCTTAAAATTTCGAATAAATACGAAATTCGAAACACAGGCATTCTTCGGACACACAACTTTTACAGTTGAGAACAGCAGCGCTACGAGGTGCAAAGCTTGATAACTAAGATCCATAATAGTAGTCGCCGTTGATTAAAATATCAGTTTTTTGTATGGCAGTACTAACGTCATCTCAAGTCTTGACAGTTAAGACATGAAATGTTTTCATAGTCACGAATGACATTTTTTTAACGATCCGAAATGTGTTTCAGACCATACAGTGGAAAAAGATCCTAACCTTATAAGTATCATGGAACAATTTGCTGAAATAATCTCGTATCACATCATCAAAAGCGAGACCACCAACTTCGAGATCGTATGCTGCGCCAAGTACCTGTGAAGCGCATCATGACAATTACGAATGCACTGCCAAATCTACTCTCAGATAAATGTTCAAATGAAGAAAAGTAAAAGCATTCAAGATACTATACCAGAATATTACATAAATAAGATGAATTTAACTGAGAGGGTCCTACAATTTTAGATCAGATAAAAGTAGCAATCATCCATTAAGAAAGAGCATATGAATAAATTTGTTTGAAAATCACTTCGACGAAGTTTTTGCATGTATAAAACTAACAGTCAGTTTGCCGTCGTTATATGCGACAAGAACTGCTTGTGAAGCAGAATGTCCTATGTCGACAAATGCGACAATTCGAGAAGGTTCGTTTTCTGCTGGCAAATCCTTCTTGTAAATACCTGAAATGAGCGATCATAACGGCAAATTTTTACCGAAAGACTATTACGGAATTCCGAATCAGAATTCTGCCTTCATTGCGTGAATGTTCCAGTCGTATAGATCACACATGGATTTTCAGTAGTTTACCTTCTGCTAAATAATGAAATGCACCTGATCCAAGAAACTTGTTTTTAAACTATTAATTTTGCTCCGAAGCTAACCGTAAATAAATGATAGGAGTGATAAACGAGAAGCGAAGAACATAACACAATCTCTCCTCTTCTCAAGAAAAAATTCATCAAATACGTTACATAATGAAGCTTACTGAATTATTACTGACAACTAATATAAAAAATTCATACCATATGCGAGAGCGACAGCTGTCGTTTCGTTCAGAATTTGCAAGCAATTTAAGCCTGCCATTCGGACTGCTGCCAATAACGCGCGTCGTTGGGCATCAGAAAAATAGAATGGTACCTAAATAAAACTGAATTCAATGAAATACTGAGTGAGAGTACAATCATTATATGTTCCGACACTAGATAAATCATTTATATTACTAAGCAAAAAACAGTAAAGGATATTACCGAAACAACACAATCGGTGACACTTCTCATTCCATGAGGACTATTTTCAGTGATGTCTTTCAATTTAACTAGAAAAGCTGCCACCACTTGTTCTGGGGTAAAAACTCGCTCTTCTTCAAAATATTGGACCTGAAATGAAATGCCTCAACGCATTTCCCAATTAGCGTGTTTTAAACACGAAGTACTTAATTTTAAATTTTCACAGTAAAAAATACAGCTTTGTGCGATGAAATATACCTTAAATCCAATATCATTATTGGGCAATTGAATCATTTCACATGGTATGAATTTCTGATACTTCTGGACAAGCTGATCGCTAAATTTTCGCCCCAATAGGTGTTTAAAATTTATTATGGTGTTTTTGATATTCGTATTTAACTGCTGTCGAGCAGCTACACCCATTGTACGCCCTCGAGTGGTGAATGCTACACAGGATCTAAACACAGGCCAAAACGTAAAATACACCATCATCATTCTCCTACGAGTTACTTATTCAGACATAACAAATCAGATAATCAAGAGACTTTTCAGACATTCAGAGACATGACCAAAGAAGTAATGATCTCAATGATTTCTTTTTGTTGCAAAAAATAAGGTAATCATTTCAAAAACACTCACGGAGTGGCTCGTAAAGAGTAGTCATTGGCGATTGTCTCGATCCCACCTTGACGAGCCACAGCGATGAAACTGTTTAGATTACCAAAATCGAAGCCCACTACAGACATTTTTCCTGCAACTTTTAAACTGAAAACAAATGAGAGGAGATGATAAACCCAGGCCACATTTTTTGTCCGTGATATAAAAAAAAATTATCACGATGAAACAAAGAAAAACAGATCACTCGATGAAAAATCAAGCAAGTCGACTAAATCAAACGCAAATTTAGTATTGAAAGTACTACCATGTTACAAACTAGGTACAAATGAAAACACATATGTTGTAGAACATAAAAAAGCCTTGCAATGTAAGACTTCCACAAGGTAAGTTAACAAATGGCAGCAAATATCTGTTTCCCATTCGCAATTTATTGGTAGTAAAAAATGATATAAAAATCCCAATTACCTATAGATGGAGTACTACTGAAGCAGAGAAAAGAAAGGCATTGCTCTTCAAAGTAATGAATTAAAGCTTTATTCCAGGAACTATACGGAATTCATACCGTATCAAATCGTAAAAGGACAGCTTATTTTAAATCAGCAAGGTACCACATTGCATTTGTACAGCATCTAGGTTACGGTTACTGAAACTTCCAGTATAACGCGAACAGACTAATATCAAACACGGCAGCAAAGGAAAATCAAAAAACTTGTTTGCTGATTATTATAGAGGAATATGGAAGACCAAACAGTCGAGAGATTGATAAGATAAACATACAAGGGTTCAATCCCCAGATATGTTATCTCCGACGACCGACCCGTCGCAAAGGTCTGTCGTC
>JABVXS010001403.1:0-15129 GCA_013365335.1 Madathamugadia hiepei | reverse complement strand
CCAATTCAAAATGCAATGAGAAGGGATTAGAGGAAAGGCTGAGTGTGATGGAAGGAACGTTTCGCTAATTCACATAACCTTACTCGAAATTACTTTCAACGAGCTAAGACAAGAAGAGCTTAAGTCTCAAATCATAAATGAATTTCCAGGCGGAAGTGAAGGATCAGCTTGACCTGTCTGTCATTCAGCAAATTGTAACGGATGGTCTTCAGCAACTGACAATAATATGACACGCGTTTCTTGCGATCCACGATGATCCATCGTTTCAGAAGGATCCAAACATCCATCTGACATGTGGAAATGTGTTCATGACTGATCAGACCTTCCTTCATTCCAATTCATTCAAAGTTTAACAAAAACTGAGCAACAATCCTTCAATCCTTCAATTACTGAAAATTTTAAGTATAATGAAATGTACCTCATCGTTTACTTTCAACATGTCAGCATTCAAAATTTCAAACAAATGATCACTTTTGAGTTGGAAATAATCAAGATTATAGCCACTGTTGAGAGATTCGTTGACAGTATACAGCACATAGTCGAAAGTCTACAACAGTGGAAGATGACAAAATCGATTGATCGTTTTCTCTGTAAGATGAAAACTTTGACTTGTACTTTTGTTTTTTTTCTTTCTTTTTTTCAACAGCTTTATCTGAAATTTTGATTAAACTTTTTTAATTCGATCAGGCAAATATTTGGTACACATTTGCCAAACACCAATGCAGTTTTCTTCATTGATACCATCAACAAATTTCTGCACAACACATCGTTTTATACTTTCTAAATTCCATCTGTTTGCCTGAAATTTAGACTTCCTAAAATTTCACAATTTTCACGACAAAACAATTGCAAAGTTTGAGACAAAAGATTCAATTAAGTTACAGCTTACTGCTAATTAATTCATTTAAAACTGCTAAAAGAGATTCTAGCTATAAAGCATTATGAATAAGTTTGACTGGAAATATTTCGTGCAGTTTTAAAACAAAATTCATTAGATTTTATTGTATTTCGACACGTTGTTCACGTATTGATAACATTCAATTAACAGATGAGTGATAATTGAACTTTTCACGGAGAATATCCGTACCACTGTCAGCATTTGTTCCAACTGAAGCCAATCCTTGACAGGAATATTTTCATACTTCAAACCATAGAATACTTCTCTTACCTGAAGGTACAAAATAGCTGACATTCACTTACTCTATGTCGAATGCTGTGTCAGGCAATTGCCGAGTCACAACCGTAATCTTTGCATAGAAAAGAAAAGTTACAATAGCCATAGGAAGTGATGTATGTAACGTATACTGCTGGGTAGTTTCATTGAATTGCATGAATGGAGTGAGGTAAGGGCAGCAACGCTCCACAAATCGACTGCTTAATCGACACCTAAATTGAGTATAGATTGCTTAGTTTAGCTGTGCTATCAACTTGGATGAGAGGTACTGTGGATTGAAGTGATACTACTTATCCTACCGTAGTATTCAAACGACACTTTGTATTGCAGGGGCATTTGCCAATGATAAGCATTGTAAATTGTGGCGAATGATATTTGTATTAATCAATAAGAAGTAGCAGTGCAGTAAGCTCCGGTGAAATGCATCATTTACACTGCTAATGATTGATAATATATCAAGTACTGATAAACTCCTGCATTATTGACAGATAAAGAGATAAGTCTTTCTCAGTATTTTACTACACGAACTTTGCACAGCAAGTTTCATTACGGCAAATCATGTGCAAGATTGCTTTTTCTCTTCTTCATTTTCACATTCCCTTACCTCTCATTATCATCAGTTAGTATGACACAATCACATAGCACATCATTAGCACCATCATCATAAACGCTGTCAGTTCCCGCGCTACAGTACCCATTACAGTATGACTCCAACAAATCACAACTCCCCTCTACCATCGCACGACTAAATGCAACTCGACGACTAACGGTTATTTAAAAAACAAAACAGATGGATTTGACTAACATTTTGGTATTTGCTTTTTGGAAAATTTGCCTACAGGAGAATGAATATGTAAATTTGAGTTCAGACAGTTTTGCATTAGGATGCATCTAAGCTTCCCAAAAATGAATTGAAGACAAAAGTTAACATTTTACAAACCCCAACTTCTGCTAAATTTTTCTCGCAAATTGAGACGGGAAGAAATATTTGGTTGTGAGAACGAACTTGAAATACTTCATCGAAAAAATTTAGATTTCATCCCAAAATTTAACAACCTGTTCGAATTCTGGTGTGTGAAATATCTGTGAATTGTTCTACCTCAAATATCGCAGTTTAAAAATTTTTTGAATAAAAAATAATTTTTCATTTTTATTTCTTTCCGTCTTCTTTTCCATTTCGCTTTCCTTTGTTCTCAGCCTTATTTTCTAGGTTATCTAAAAGGAAAATAAATAATTTTTCATTTAAAATCTTGAAATAGATTATGCAGTGTTAATGAGCGAGAAAATTCAAGAAACAAAGGTCATGAGTGAACCACTTGAGCAATGTTCCAGGCTGACCTTTCGCTGAGTCAAAATTTCATGTTAATTCAGAATACTTGTAGAAATTTTTTCATTAAAAAATTAATTGGTCGATTTCTATTTTAATTCATTAAAGGAACTAAAAGAATGAAAGCTTAATGGATTAGGAAAGTAATGAGAACAATAAGTGAATTCTGGGAAGTTAATTAGTTTTTTTCCTTTTCTTTCTTAAAAAAATTAATAGGTATAATCTCAGAAAATTCGGTTTAAAGCAAGCTTTTTTCCCAATAATTATTTGAAATTAATTTAGAGGAAGCAAAAAAGGTTGAGGGCACCACGGAAATATTCATGGCCGGAAAACTTAAAGACATGTTTGTTTGACAAAGTTTTAGCTTAACTTTAAAACAAACATAATGAATATCATAAGGATGAAAATGCCATTCAGTTATTAATTGTTACAGTTTAATTTTAAAAGTAAAACATTAATAATGTGAAAAAAATTATCGATTGATTGAAAAGTAGTAATGAAGACATCAATCGATAAATGGGATAATATGCAAGGTTGTGCAGGTAAGCAAATCAATATTTATCAAATTAAATTTAGGGTTTGCAATCATTTGCAAGTTTCTATCGGATGTGGAGCGGTAAGTCGCAGGGGATGGCAAGGAGTGTGCGAAAACAGTTAACGCTGGATGTGGTATGGGTTGTACCTGGAGATATTCGCAAGCATTACTTGCAGGTTTACTTTCATTACTCTCCATTTCTTTCTAGAAATTCATTGTTACCAAAAGATTTCTGAAATAAATTCTTTGAAACTTTCATATGATTTTTGAGAAAACATTCCAGTAGAATGAATGAACTTCAAAAGTTTTGTCCAATTAATTGTTTCGTGTTTTGAAACTCTGGTAAAACTTAACACTAACATTTTAATCAATAAGTAGCAAGAAATTAAGTTTTCTAAAATTGTCATACCGTAACCACCATGGATATTCTATCATTGCTCAAATGCAGCAGCAAAACTTTAAAATTCTTGTAAAATTAATTTATTTAGATAAATTTGTGGGAAGTTTTGAAAGAAAGTTTTAAAATGGAATTGAAAGTTTTGTAGAAAAACATTTGAATAAATCTGTTGAAATTATGGAAAGGAATCTATCTGGATGGGTTGCATTCCAGAATGAATTGCACTGTGAAAGGTTAGAAGCTGACATATACATGAACTGGTCCGCAGGTGCTGGTTTGAAAAATCAAGTTAGACTCGTGCTTGAAAACGGATATTCGTGCAGTGCACCTGCCAGTTTGCTTGCAGCATTCTCGGAAGTTTTCCGTAAATTTATTTTGATGCAGGTGTGGTATAAATAAAAGCATGTTCGAACTTACCAATTTCGGATTTTTAAGCAAAATTTGCTATTAGTAAAATCAGGAATTAATTCTCGTTGCATCGTTTTCCGAAATATTTCCTGCAAAACATCTGAGAAATTTGTTTCCATAGAAGCATCAAATCCATCCTAATTTCATGTTTAGCTGAAAAAATTTCCTATTATAATTTGACATTCTATAAACCCGGGAATATCCCGATAATCTTAAGGGCTTTCTATAGGCATCGCAGGAACAGCTCTGTTCCGGTAGAGAGATAGTAATTCACCTGAATGGAATGCCGAACCTCACCAATGCTGGTCTTTACAATGTGGTGGCTTTTATCCAAAACGGTCAGATAAAATTTCTGGAAACTGAACTGGAGAACATCCTCGTTGCAGCCAATGATCTTCGAGTAAGTATACCAGCCGGTAAATTGATCGTATTTGGGTAGGTTGTCCTTGTTGATTGGAATGCTTCCGGGTAGATCTGCTTCTACAGCACTTCAAGTACCCCGGAAAAACCTTTCAGGTTTCATCACTGGTGTCATTGATTTGTGAAGAAATGACTGCACGCATCCTGGAAAATCCGTCTTGTGCAGTATGGTTGCTTTATAATGCAGTTGCATGCTTACCTCTGTTCGTTTAAATGATTTTCCGCTTTTCATTCATTTCATCAAACGTGAAAAGAAACACGTTTGTCACTGTATTTATGCAAAATCGCTCTTTTACTGTCAACAAATTCCACAATTTTTAGCAGGATTTTTTGTTTTGTTTAACCAATGGCACGTAGTCCTCAGTCAAATGGATAGAAAAATCTCAAAACTTAGAATGAAAGCAAGAGACTTGCTGGTTCCCGGGAAATCCTGGCATATACTTGGATAGGCTAATGATAGTTATGATCAGTGATGACGATATACCCTTAATTTAGATGCTCTCAGTATCGCAATATGGTCGTCGATGGTGCAGCAGGAAAATTCCGAGATATTGTGATGGGTCCGGAATTTTTAAAAGTAAAACAACAAATAGCTTTTCCATTTTTCTTGTTCACAAACATAAGTAATTAATTAATTGTGGGAAATTATGAGTGATTGGTTAGCTGGCAATTATGTAAAGGTTATAAAACAATGAATCCATCTAATGAGATATCATAAGAAATCTGAAATGACAATTTTATTTTTTGCAAATTTGAAAAAAACTTTGAAAAATCAAAAAAAAAATTTTTAATTTGAACTTTTTTTAGTTATCATTCGAAATGCTCTATTCGCTCGTTTCTTCACCAGTACTGCAAAGACCTGAATGGGTTATGGAAATTTACCAGGCAATCCTGATTTGGGTTCGAAATAATCCAGAACTTATTTGCTTTGCACCAGCGTTATTGGACAATGTTAATTTCAGGAATATCATTAATACGATTGATAATGTTTGTCTTTGCTTTCTTTGCACTCATTTAATTTGATTTTAAAATTTCAAATTTGATAAAGCATTGAAAAGCTGAGAACGTATGAATTTAAGTGAGTAAAAAATTTAAGTAAATAAAACTTACTGTGTGATAAACGAAATACAGCAAAATTTCTCACTTAATTTTACAACTTAAAATTATGTTGAGAAGGCGAAATGAAATTAAAAAATTAAACTCTCAAAGGTGGAAAAAGGAGGGAGAGGACAAGAAGATAAAGTAAAACTCACATGGCATTCCGTAAAAAGTTTGATTTTATAAATTTCTGCTTGCCATACCTTTGTAGCGCTTGGAAATTATACGGAAATCGTCGCAAGTGCCTAACTTGGGTCCCATTGTGCAACTCTTTGTCATGGACGCAGTTTATGCTCAATTTTCGGTTTGTTTTCATTTTATTTTCAAAATTCATGGACAAGGAAAGGTTTTCTCTAATTATTGAATTAAAAATTAGCAACAAAAGATAATATTTAACTAATTATTTAGTATTTTGAGAATCGATTATAGGATGATTTGATATCACCACCACGTCGGGATCAGTCATTGCCATCAACCATTTATACAATATCCTGCGCAGAAACTGCAACTGTACCAACTCCAATCAGAGGTCCACTAGGATTAGGTTCATCACCTCTCGGGTCATGCGTCATTCCACCTGTTGATTCCACATCAGCTGTGACAACCAGAAGTATTAGCAATGAAACATCCGTCTCAGTGGACAAAAATTGGTGCCATATGCAACAGCTTCCTGTGGGATCTGGTAGTTCTCCAAATCAGCCGAATTATGCCAGTAGCCTTGCGAATACAGCGGTCTATGTAACACCAGAAAAAGTTCCAAGCCATGCTGGTGACAGTCGAAGAAGACTGTGGTCTGAAGTTTTGGCTGATGGACCAAAGTATACGTCGAAGAGAGGAAACCTTTCAAGTGAAATGATTCCTTTCCGTAGCAATACTCCGTCAACAGCACTGTCGCAGAGCTCGAGCAATACTACTCGTACAGTAATCGCACCAAATAGCGGCACCTCTTTTAATTATTCAGGTGCTGTTACTACTGCCCGTTCCGGTAAACAGGAATCAGCTGGTATTATAAGCTCGCAAACATATGAATCAGCTGCAATCCGAACAAGTAGCAGCCAGGAATCAGCGTCTAGCTCGAAGCGACGACGTAAATTCGAACAAATCCCACTGCGAACTGAGCCGCCGAAAAGTCGCAAAGAATTACGCAAGGAACGTCAGGCTCGTGAAAGAGCGGGGCAGAACTGATTAAAGATGATAAATAAATATCATTTTTCTATTTGGATTTCTGGTTTAACCCATAAATCTCAATGTGTGCTTATCCTATTTATACGAAAAAGTCCTTTTGCCACGACGTAAAAATGCAAAGTTTCACGGTAAACCGATTAGGCCTAAAATCGTCGAAGACTTCTGAACGGAAATGATAATTGATGGAATCACTATCAGACAGAATATTCTCCGTCAAATTTCATCGAAACAGAGATAAAAGATGGAGTGATAACTCAGATAACGATAGGTTTCAGGTAGCTTACTGTTGAGCATTGGCTCACTGATTCCTGCAACTGTGAGTTTTCCATTCATCGAATTAAAAAAGATCAAAATATTTCGAACCTGAAATGTGATAACCAACAGCAATGCAGTATTGATGTAATGTGATCGAAAACTTGAAATTTTCAAAAAAAAATTTTTTTTCCGTCGAATTACTGGTTCGAGACGATTCTTGAGGTTAGCAAAGTGTGTTCAATCCTTAGCAGTTGTTGTTGTTTTTCAGCAGGTTGCTGTTGAAATTACGTCAAGTCGCAGAAGGAGAAGTTGATTTCCTCATAATTTCTTCCGTTGATTTTCAACTCATTCTAGTTATCATCTTCATCGTCATTCGCTAGTTTCTCGAGAACACCAATAGTATTAGGGTTCGATTCTGTTTCAACAAAAGTTGATGGAAATCGAAAAATGCTCCAAATTGGTTCGTTCCCTGATCTTTTCTTGAGGATTCAAATCCGCTTTTCGTGTATATCCGTTAGCACGTTGTCACACCCTTTTGCGGTGATTAGCAAGGAACTGAAGCAAAATTTAAGAAATGAAATTTTCTGCATTCGCTTTCATGCAAAACGAATAACTTTAAATAGATTAAGAATCGAAATTTGGAAATTTAATCGACCGGTTCAAGTTCATTTTCAGATTTAAGTTTATTAATTCGTTTGCAAACATTACTTCCTCCTTACTATTTCGAATTTTACTTTATATAATTTTATAATTTTACAAGATCTCCACGTTTTGTAGGAGAAAATTAGTTTGAAGAATACGTTTAAGGATGCCAAAAATCCAGGAAATCTGGAAGATGCTGTATAGCAGAGAGTGAGAGTATAAACACGATAGAACAATTAAGAAGTTATATTTGTGATTCAGAACGACGAGAAAAGTGCTGAAGTTTGAGGAGGAAGCAAGAATCGGTGAGATTTACCAGAGAGTGTGGAGTAATGAGCGAGGAAGGCGAAAAAGTTATCAGAATGAATGAGTATATTTTTGATCAAATTCGGCAAATTCTTTCTTGGAAGAGAATTCAAACTCGACCAACTTATATTTTTTTTTTACGTGCCGTATGCCTCGTGGCTTAGTTTTTACGTTATCGTGTGCCATGTAATTGTGAACAATGGCAGGTGTCATTATATGAAAGTGCTTTTGTTGTACTTGTCGTGCTCTAATTAATATTATTGTTTCTTTAATTTCGTGTTTCGACTACTCAGCTCGTAATTAGGAAAGTAGCAATGTGTTTCCAATAGTTACGCCTTTTGCTATTAGTCTAGTTGACTTAATTATTCAGTAATCATATGAAAATTGGCTAATAGTAAAATAATTACTCCAATTATGAAATGATTGAGAAAAGGCACTTCAAATAACTACTGATTTTTTCGTAAACATTTCTTGATAAAATGAAATTTAAGTGGATGGATAAACGGCAGATTCTATAAATGTTGAAATACAGTGATGAGTATGAGTGTAGATGACGAGGAAGTGACAGTAACGAAAGCGGGTAATTCGATACCTTTTGATCCAATCAATATCGACGATCACATACATTGCACATACTGCTTTTATGTCGATTGCCACTATGAACGCTGTGGATTACGTGCATGCCATAAATGCCTTACAGTATTGCATAGTTGTAAACTTGAGGACCATTTGTTAATTTGTGCAAAGGTTAGATCTTTTTCAAAAATTAGCTATTCAGTTAGGTCAAATAGAGACTCAAGTAAATCATTCTGTAATTGATTTGAATCTTGTAATTATGTAAACGTTCACTCAGATTTGGTATGTCGAAAATGCTAGTTATCCATCTCATTTGGAATAGATATAATTTTTGTAGGAATATTATCTGAATCAAATTTTTGATTCAGATAATGGTTTCAAAAAAATTTCTTTTTCGAAAAAAAAATGTATGATAGGTTAACTTCTAAGAGAAGAAAATTGATGTTTTCAATTTCATGTCTCAAAGTATCACAGTAAGCTTCTTTACTGTATAGTGCAGTCGGATGTATTAGTCTGTGTTTGTCGGTTTCCAATGAAAACACTGCCAATCGGTAGCGAAAGCTTCATGTTCCCTAACCCATGAGAAAAGAATTCGAACACACATCACCACTTTATAGTTTTATTATTAATTTAATGTACCTTTTTAAAGTTCAATAGGAGAGGTAGGTGTTTTATAAAATTTTAAGTAAATTTTTGGATTATTTTCCAACTAATATATTGATGTTTTCGTTTAAGGCTTATGTTTCGTGCTTATGCGCAACCTTTGGTTGTCCGGTATTGGTACGACGTGATCGAATGTCACAGCATTTGAAACATTGCTGTGCATTTTTGATATATTGTGGCGTACAGTGGAATAGGCGAACACTGAGTAATCACGCAAAGCGCAAATTGAAGCGTTTAGCAAAAAGTCTGGAACAATGGGAAATAGAGACTGAAATCGATGACCGTGAAATTGATGTTTCTGCCGCATTGGTTGATCAGGTTTCTTTCGTTTCAGCTTACTTTTAGCCGAACTGTCAGTTGGTAGGATCAGCTTATTGTAGAATATATCGTAGTATCCAACTGACACTTTAATCTGTAGTTTTTTTTTTGTACTGAAAAACATTTCTCCTGCTTTTTCAGGATAAAATCATTGATTCCTATCAAATAAGTCGTAAAAATCGAAAACGACTCACTGATTTCCTGAATCCATGTCATCCATTAATGCCGCTGAGGTTATCGTTCGAAAAATTGTCTTGTTTTATGGACGAAGACAGCAGCGACGAAGAAAACAGACAAAAGGTTTAATGAAAAACTTCGTTTTCGGATTTTCTCATAGAGGTAATTTTATGCATATGTTCACAACATGCACCGCTGCTGTGACGTCAACATATGCAGTCGGATGAAATCTGTAGATGGATTCACGGAGTAAAACCTGTTGTTCATGAACTTTTTGTTTCTCTTCTAAATAATGAAATGGAAAACGTTTGTCTAAGAGATCCATTTTCACGTTACATTGAATGATATGTGCTGAATACAAATTAATTTATGAGCACTAAATATGTCCATTTAATTGTTTTTTAGGAAATTCAATTAAAGCTTAAGCGTTCTCCTTTTGAAAATTGTTATTTGTGCAAATTGGATCCAGCTAGCCAGCATCTTCACGTATTGGGAAACATTAGTTTTCGAAAAAATGAGGAAGCGACGGAAGAATTGAAATCGTCGGTTAACTTGTCAACTTTGACTTTGCCTCCGTTCTATGAAATGAGGCATTTATGCGTAAGTCTTGAAAAATAATATCCGTAGCTGATGAGTCTTGAGAGATATTTGCTAGGTTATGCTTCTTAGTGAAATCTTTGCGAATGAAAGTTTCGAAAGTAGATAGTACAGGCTTGAAGGTTTGTCTTAAATTGAACATTTTAGTATGTTTCCAACATGAGAGTTTTATGTAATTTATGCCACTAGCGATGGAGAAAGCAATAAGTCAGGGATCGATTACTGAAATTGGGGTTGTATTATGTAACCGACTGAATATTATCTTTGTTCAGTTCTTTTTCATCTTTGAAAGCAAACATCAATCTGAATGCATTTTACTATCACGTACCGTAGTGTATTCCAACGTTGAACCCATATAATTTTACTTAAAATTATAGTTGAATATTGGTCGTGAACATTTTTCGATATTCAGTCGAAAAGGTGATGATATGTTATTTGATCAAAAGCAGATTACGGTGTATACATTTTGCTGTAACGAAAGCTTTCGTCGTGATGAATATCTTGCACATTATGAATTATCGCATATGGCTATTGAAGATTGTATAGAACGTTGTCCATTGCATATCGATGGATGCCCCTTTTATTATTTCAAGAAAAAACCACGTTGGGGAGAGTTAAGGTTTGTTGCTCACTTAAAGGCTCCATCAAAAATATTTGCAAAAATTTTTCGTGCAGTTCCTTACTTTTGTGTTTTGAGGTTAGAAGTACACACATTGTTGTTTTAGTGATTCTGCTCAACTTAACTTCATTTTATTGCTCTGGAAAAAATGTCCTTTACAGATATAGTCACTATTTGAATTGTGTCGTCCTTCGTCCACCGGACCCTTTAATATTACTATCTGATGGTTTATCGTTATGTGATTTGCCACCAATAATGTTGATTAAAATTTTTCAATATTTGGATAGTGCATCACTGCGTTGTTTGTCATCAGCATGTAAACACTTGCGACTGATGTGTTTCGAAATGGCTTCTGATTCTGCAATGGTAAACATCAAATGGGAACGAACTGAAAGCGGAAATTGGTCAGGAAAGTGTTTTGTAAGTTATTTTGAACTTGAAACGCGTCAAGCTCCTTGCGTTTTACTAATTTACAGGGAATTTATTTATTTATTTCTTTAAAACTGTTGTCAAAGTACAATTTCTTGTAGGAGAAACCGATCGTTATTTTGCAATATCATTTCCTCTCATAAAATATAGAGAAGCTGACGAGTGGTTTATGGTATTTGAAAAAGTTATTTTTGATAACTATAGAGAAGTTATGGCAGTTAGTGGTAAAAAGTAGGGTTGAAATTCCATACCAGCGTGAAAGATTTTTTTTAGATGTGGGAATTCAGTAAATGTCAGAAGCCAATTGATGAATGGAACAATGCGAGTATGACTGTTTTAAGCAGCCATTTGTCTGAATGTAAATTTAATGTTCCGAAAAAATTCAGTCAAGATTGGATTGCTTTACTTGAGCTGACCAAACAAGATTTTACGTAAACGACTGGAGTGCGGAATTAGCGCTGTCCTAAGCAAATCGTGCAGTCTGTTAGGTATTGATTGCTGCTTCATATAATTTTAGTTATTCACACAATTTAATATTGTTTTGAAATTTATGGCTTTCGTGTTTTATAATAGAAATTAAAAAATGAATTCGATTATCCGAATGAAGATTAAAGCGGTACTCATCGAAGCTACCTTATGACATTCTTTTGCCTCTTGTTTTGTACTATTATTTTTTTTGCTCTTCTGCTATGTACTAACTGATCGAACAAGACTGAGTTGTTGACCGCTCTATCCGAACCTGATTTCTTTCCTTGCATTCAATAATTTTTTGCTTCTTATCAGTAAATCTGTTGTAGTTTCTCACGCGTAGCAATCGATCATATGAGATTTTTCACATTGTCGCGAGTAAATTTATGGAGTTTAAAATTTTCATTAAAAATGGCACTTTTAGTTCTTTTGATAAGAAGGCTGATCACTAATATAAAATGACATTAATTGTAAAATTGTAAGATATTAATTACGCATGAACCTCCTTAACATTGATTTTTTAAATGTAAAAAAGTGCTTTCATTTGCATATGTAGCCTAACTATACAGATATGAAGTATTTTTGCTGATTGCAATCCTCATCATTTTGATCTTTCACTTGTTACTTTATGTGGTAATTCTTTGGTTTTAGACAGCTAATGACCTCTAGCTTAAAACAGAGAGCTTTTCTCATATCATCAACTAGCTGGTCGTTAAATAGCGAAGTTAGATCACAAGAGTCATATTGTCGCCGCAATGTCCGAGTTATGATGTACTCCTGTCAAGATTACCAGGCGCCAAAATGTCGATGTGCTATACTTTCACCCGCCATCTGGTCAAAGACGATGTCTCTCGATCTGATTAGGCCACGACAACGGATTTATAAGTATATAACAGGAGATTTTAACCCCAGAGCATGATTGTTGTGATTGTTCAGTCAACAGCTCTCTCGACAGTTCACCGAGTTTACGACAGGAATCGACGTTCGCTACCAGCTCTACTTCAACTTCCTCTACTGTGGATTGTCATCACCTTATTAGCTGCTTTCGTACTACTAATCCGTTTTATTGTTTATTATTCTACCCAAATAAAGGTTTGATTACCCAAGTGTGTGGAAACAATTAACTCTACACAGAAGTCGCCCGCAGTACTCGTACGCAGAACCGTACCAGTACATATTCAAGAGAATCAGGCGAAGAAATTCCACCAAGTGGAATATTCGTTTTCACACCAGGGCAGAAGGACTTTACGACCTGGACCTACAACAAAGAGAGAAGACGCCATTGTTTTCACACAGCTATCCCAACACTATTTTCGATACCGTTGATTTTGTTAAGTTCTAATCAGTTTTCAAATTCTTGTGCTGAATAAATTACTGCAACCAGGTATGGACCAAAATTCAAGCAGCTGCTGTAACCACAACATTGATTGGTTTTATTGTAGCGAATTTCTTAATTTTTTTAACGAATCCACTTGCAATATCTTAATGATAACCTACTCAGTACCAGACGGATGCACTGATTAAATGGGTTAAAGTCATGAATTTAAATTGAACGTTGTAACTTGTAAGTTATATGCTGTATGATTCAGTTGGATATTTTGTATTGTAATACGTGTAAAATGTACAAGTTGAACCTTGCAAAGTCTTCAGTTTCTTGAAAATGTTGGGAATGATTTTTGCTGTTAATTCCAATTCTCTCGTTCTTTATTCACCTCCTTGTACAATATCGCCCAATTATTCCTTGTTATCATTTATAATATTGCACGTAATTAGCAAAACATTAATTATTGCCTTAAATCAAGCTTGGAATTGTAATTATTCATTCGAATTTATCCTTACAGCCGCTCATTTTTTCTTTTTTTTGAAATTGAACGAATGAAATTGTCTTCGCGCATCAGTTAGTCATTTTGCTAGGATATTTCTAACATCACTGTAATTTAATTAGCTTAATTTTTGGTAATCAATTTGTTGTTGTTACATTAACCATTGGGACTGAAATTCTTCGATAAATTTCATATTTGTTTAAAATTTATTAAAGGGAAAAGTGCACTTCCTTTACGCTTTATCAACGATTTTTGGAAGTAATTTCATTTCAAATCTGCAGAAAACAGTCTTCTAGAGATGTTTCATTAATGAGTTAACCTTTTTTTCCTTCCTCTCACTCTCCGTCATTTTTGTAAATAAATATCTTCAGTTTCCTTCATGACTTTAGCAGTAAATGTTGTTTGTTCGGAAGATGTCTTTGAAGAAGTACAGTGGTACCAACCAGTTCTCAACTTTTCTTTTTGATGTATTAACTGAGGAAATTTGCTCTCTTGCAGAGGGAAAAGGCAGATTGTTATGTTAGGGGAAATATCGTCTTGTGAATTAACGAACTGTCGACAACTGTAATTAATTATTTCCCTTTAATGAAATGATTTGACAGGACAGTCAGCCGCGATTCTGATACTGCTGCAATGTTTTCGGAAATGAGTGTGGCTGTAAGTTTGATATGATTAGGTTTTCTTGTATGCCGAAAATGATCTTTGATAACTACGAATGCAATTTCTAATTTCAAGCTTACAAATATAATAAGAGACTTTGATCAGCAAAAGAATAAACAAGGAATCATGCTGAAAGTTTGTATTTAAATACTGGCATCTGTTGTATAGACACTTATAGAACGGGTCTTCAATATTTCACTTTAAATCAGTCATGAATGTTCTAACACTGCCATATTAGGAAATCCATGAAATACTTTTGATCCGTTTCATACTGCAAAACTTGTTAATTGGTAATTTGTCGGTTCCTTCATTTGCTACTTCATTTCTTTCAAAATGATTTCTGCAAATTTGAATTCACTGAATGTTTAAAAAGTCTTTTCTCTTTGTGTTGGAACGGAATTTTTCGAAGTGTAACCGCAACAAGGAAACTTATTCGTTTGAAGGCTGTTCAGTTATCGCCATCCTCTATCGCATCCTTATAAAATTCAAACATTTCAATTTAATTTGCATGTCATATTTTCAAGAGACAGATATGTTTCTACGAGAAATACGCATAGATGTTTGAATGCCGCATTTTCAGATAAGTAAGCCTCTGCGAAAAATATATGTGTCACCGTGTCATCGTATTTTTTCTTGTTTTTTTTTTTGCAAGAAAATGGGGTTCACGTTGAACATATTCAGAACTAAAATCATGACAACCGAGAAAAACAGTGAAACCTTTTTTGATGTGAATGGAGATAAAATAGAAATGGTAAAGCACTACAACTTACTTGGTTTAATGATTAGTAATGAGGCTAAGCCAACAGCAGAAATCTCGAGCAGAATTGCAATGGGTAAGGCGACAATAAAATCATTGGACAAAGTATTCAAATCTAAGAAGATTTACTTGCCGACAAAAATTGGGCTTATAAGCAGTCTTATCTTCTCTGCTGTCACCTATGGTTGTGAAAGCTGGACAATAAGGAAACAGGACAGAAGCAAAATAAACGCTTTTGAAATGTGGTGTTGGAGGAGGATTCTATCGGTCCGATGGTACGACAAAAGAACCAACA
>JABVXS010001402.1:0-15136 GCA_013365335.1 Madathamugadia hiepei | reverse complement strand
ATTTGGGTAGAATAATAAACAATAAAACGGGTTAGTAGTACGAATACAGTAATAACGTGATGGCAATCCAAAGTAGTGGAAGTTGAAGTAGAGCTGATTGTGAACGTCGATTCCTGTCGTAAGCTGGTTGAACTGTCCAGAAAGCTGTTGAGTGAACAATCACAACAAGAATGCTCTGGCGTTACAACCCCCTGTTATATACTCATGAATCCGTTGTCGTGGGCCAATCAGATCGGGACACATCATCCTTGACCAGATGGCGGGTGAAAGTATAGCACAAAGTCGACATTGTTGCGCCTGGTAATCTTGACAGGAGCTCATCATAACTCCGACATTGCGGCGCCAATATGACTCTTGTGATCTTGCTTCGCCATTTAGCGACAAAATTGCACTTCTTTTAAATGTTCCCTACTGGGGTTTTAACAAGGATGAAGAAATCAATTTAATCATTTCGCTAGTCTAATCGTCCTCTTCTCACATTTTTTCTGGAATGATTTGGCGAAATTTCACCTGATGAAATTTCATTACTTCTTTTTGCACCACTCATCCATCCCTCTTAGATCCGTGCGCTTGTTATGTCAGTTAGAAAATGTATTTAGCCAAGAAGAAATGGAAAGTCTGACGAATTTCTCCGTTAGCAACAGATCATTTGTGTGTTCAGCGGAAGCATTAACACATTCAATCGTAAAAAATAATTTCCGCTAACTTCTCCCTCAGTTTCTTTCATTCCAACTTTTTCTCCAATTTGCAGTCATAAATCTCCGAAACTTTAATTGTGAAATTTGATGATAGTAAGCAAATTGTTGTTTATAATTTGCAAATAACACAATTTGCCCATTATTTATGGAGTCAGTCAAAAATTCGAGTAACTTTCGAAGGCGTCGTTGTCGAGAAAAGTTATCCCACTCTTCCCGGTGAATGATCCTAACTTACTACAAACTAATAATATCAATATCTCTATTTCTCTCACTTCCATCCATTTTATCAGTTTTGTCAGTTTCACATTACTTTTCCCTCATAACTCTTCCTCGTTCCTGCCACTTTTTATACTGAAAACAAACAAACCACCAGATGATCATCAACAGCTTCGATTATCCGATTCAATAGAATGAATTTCGGTCTTTTTAACTTCAATAAAAATCATTTCTGTCTTGAAAATTTTAATCTGAATTCAAAAATTTAATAAAGAATGTATCGTTCCTTTCAAATATTTTAAAATTTCAAAATGAAAAAATTATTGCAATTAATTTGTTATTTAAGTGTCACAGAAAGATAACAAAAGATAAAATGGAAAAAGAAAATTATTTCGTGTGATAGGAACAAATTAAATACGTACTGTTTAGCAAAAAGTTGGATGGGACTTTGATAAATAAATTATGAATCGATTGAATGCATTTCAATGATATTTTGCAAACAATTTTTAAGAAGAAAAATTTTCCCAGCATTCCTGATTACTGAAACAAGTGATAGAATTCATTCCTAGTCATAAAGAAGTTTTTTGTATGTAATTTGAGATTTCCAACACTTTAAACTAAGATTTTGGCTGAAGTCATAAATTTTACCGATGACTTCAGGCAAGACGATTAAATTTCCGTTTGAAATAAATGCAAATAACATGAGTGAAGTAAGCGAATGTTTCATCGATCATCAATAATGCACACTTATTTCACTTTCAGGATCATATGATCTCAAAATGCTTTAAAGCTGCAAAAAACGCAGCTGAATTTTTAACATGGCTTTTAAATTTCATTTCAACTCAACTGGCTCTTTAATTTTCATTTGATCTTTGAAATTATTATTGCCTTTCCATCATCACTACCATTTATGCCATTTAGAATGAAAATCCAATGACATTTTCCCTTCCCTCAATGGAGACAATTTCTATTAGCAAATATTTTTCCTTTTTTTCTTCTTACGTCCTTAAACAATGCAAGTTGTGCAAATGACAAAGAACACGTTTTGTTGGCCACAAACATTTGCGGCTTATACAAAGAGACACAGAGAGAGACATGCAGATATTTAAATCTCGGATTAGCATACGTATATGTGCATGTGTGATTGAGACTCAAAAAGCCACTGAGTGGGCTAAGCGCCCAAGGGAACAAAGCTGAGAGTGTCAAGTAACTGGCCAGTTATTTCAATACTTTTCTTTAATATTTGCAGCAACAATTCGTTTCGAAAAGGTTGCTTGGTTATTTCTTTTTTCGGCAAAATGCAGCAGCCATCTTCTTCATTGATCCCATGGAACCAATTTTTCAAAATCTTTTCAAAGCCTGAAGAGCAGATATATCTCAACTATGTACATATATTTTTTATTTTTTTAACGTCAAATACTTCAGGTTATTTGAAATCAACTAAACAATTGAATTAAATTAAAAATCAAAATTAAAAAATTAATTTGATGAACTTATGTTTCACAACCATAAATTACATTAAATCAATCCTTTTTATTGGAATTTTACTAAATTGACAAGTTTTTTCCAGCAAAAATAAGTTTTGATATTATTTTTTTGCTTAGAGTTTATTCATTTGCTCACTGCGTTTACGGCAAAGAGCCCAAGCAATGCGTCATTTTGAATATTCAAAGTGAGTGAGATTTTTGAACTAAAAAATGGTCAAGACCATTCTATAAAACAGCATTCTCATCTTGTAAGCCTGCTTACAGTCAGTGTTCATATTTAAAAAGTGTGCTGACAATCCACTGGCTTCTTTGGTTACTTTTTCGAAGGAGAAAAATTCAATACCTTTAAAAATATATAATTTAGTAAAAACAAGTGGAATAAAAACTTTTCGTGACTTTTCAAATCTTTTTTCTTTGTCTCCACGCGTAACATATGAAATCAGTTAATTGAGCAAACAGTAAGCACAGAAATTAGCTCTCAGACCATCGGCCAAAGCTCTGGAACAAAGAAAATTTATAAGGCTAAGAAAAGGACAATGGGCCAAAGGCTGAAAGAATAAAGCAAGTTTCATGAATTTCGAGATTCTCCCATTTCCTTTATTACCCGGTATTTTTATTCCCAGGCTTATTTTATCATTAGGATCTCCGAAGAATTTTTCAGGTGATCTTGTCTATCGAGTAAACTTGTACAAGGCCTTCCGGTTAATATGTAATTAAGTGTTTAATAGAATCCATTTTTTAATTAACGGACAGGATCATTTCTTCATTAGAAAGCTCTGAATGAAAACTGCAGTTTAGCAAAACAGGACTGCTGGAAAGCCAGGGAACTAATTTCTATGCTTACTGTTCGCTCAATTAACTATTTCACCTATCATGCCTGGAGACAAGAGAAAAGTTTTAGTTTCTTTAGTTCATTACATATAATCGAAAAGATAGTGAAAGAAAAAAAGAATTAAAATTCTGGGAAAGGAAGTTCCTTTGTTTTCAAAGCGGAATTTTCTCCTTCTCGGATTTTCAGTTTTCCAGTTTTTTGACTGGAACCTCTCAGTGAATGAGCCGCCCTCATATATCCCGTGATAATTTTATCAAACATGAAGCATTCATAATTTCTTTCCCTTCATCAGTAAGAGCAGTACACCTGGCTATTAATCAATGTATTATAGCTGCGATAATGGTCAAAGGTAGGGAGCGAAGAACATTTGCTAGCAGTTGTTTGTTGACAAACGCAACTGATAAGATCGACAAAATATTTCGAAACAGAGATTTATTTTCCGAAATCATTCTACGCTACCTTTCCTCATCACTCTCTTCACTTTTGTTATCAAATTTTTTTCACGGTTCTACCTTTATTGTTCCTCATATTTTGTCACCCATCAAGACAGATTATTAGTCCCAATTAATCTTTCCTTTGTCATCATCAGGCATCACAACATTAGCAAAATTAAGCAAGCTTATTCTCCCTAAAGAGCACACCAAAAAACCTGATGAAACTTGAAATATTTCTTCAATGATGGCCACTTAGAAGTAAGCAAGATATTATAATTTTTTGGCTAATTCTACTAGAATTTCATATAAAATCTAGTCTAATTGCTAAAAAACAAGCGTTTTCCTTTCCCTAAAAGAGCCTGATGAATGAGAGGAACACAAATACCGGATTCTCACTATTTAATTGGAGAAAAGATCTGATCAATGAAGCTTTCTTTTGCTTTGCTTAAATATTTTTTCTCTATGCGGCTTATTTATGACCACTTATTACTTATTTTTCTTTGATCTTTCATTAGCATCTCATTATCACACTTGACTCTTTCACTACGAACAAGTTACTTTATCAAAAACTTCTGGTCACGGTTCGTCTAACCAACGAATGACTTAAGAAAATGGTTGAAAACATTTTCTTTTCAAGCAAACTGGCAGAGAAGTTGTGAAAGGAGTCGGCGCGAGGAAACTCGCTGAAAAACAGACCGATCAGTTTTTTTTTTTTCAGTTTATCAAAAACTTGAATATGCGTGTACCTTCTTTCCCTCATCACTATTTCAAACATCACATTGCCAGATTTTAAAAATAATTTTATGAATTCATTTTAATTTTTGTTCGCTTATGAAGCACGAAGCATTTCCCTATAACTGAAAAAACCCATACAGTAATTTTTCAGTTTAAATTTATCTTTCCGTTCTTGGCTTTTAATTCAATTCAATTATTTCTATTTACCGAGTTCTGGTTCTTTTTTTTTTTAATTAAACGAATTTCTGGATTCATCAAAATTATGTAACAATTGGGAAAGGACTGATTGATAGCATGTAATAAATCAGAAGGTATGAAATGCCACTGACGTTACCGCCCATCTTCAAACATTAGCCACCCATCTAGGCCACTGTACTTCCGCCGTCATTAAATGATTTTTGAATTCAATGTGAATTTCTAAAAAATTTTTTAAACATATTTCGTCAAATAACATGTATGACTTGACATACCATTCATTTCATACATACAAGAGAAACATCCTTGAATTTTGGCTGAAAAAGAATGATACATTTCATGAATGCGTTTTTGAAGCAGTGTTTTCGATTTCTGTTTCGACGGTATCCTTGGCTTTACGGGTTCTAGCTTAACATTCAATGACCTCACCTTATTCCACTCCTTCACCTGGAAATTCGTGTTCGTTCATTCATTCTACCGATTGTTGACGTTGACAGCAACTAACCCGTCAAAAGTTTACTAGTATTATTTTAAACTTTTCATGTTTCCAAAAAACAATGCAAAGTTACGCTTTCAAATTTGGTGTGTTTTTCAACGAGCTGATTGAAAGGTCAAGAAATTTGAAATACAATTTTGTAAAAACAGTTGTAACATTTTTCTGAGAATACTGGAATTAACTGAAAAGCGATAGAATGCGATGAGACGAATGAACAACTGTGGCCTTTTCAAATCCATCCTTCGCACTAGGAATCAATTTTAACTTTTTGCTAGAAAAGCCCTCTTCACTTAAATTTTCACCCCACAAAATTGATAAACAGCAATCGCAAAAAATACGAGAAGCTTCAGTAATAATGCTTCAGTAATAATCAATTCACTGAGAGATAAGAAAGAGAACACTTTTGCCAGTTGTTCACACGTCAATGATATTCTCTCTCTGCTTTCTGCTCAAAATCTCTCTCTCTTTCTCTCTCTTTTAATTTCTCTGATGATCATGTGTACTTTTCTGGATTGCTTGATCAACAAAATTATCATCCGGCCGCACAAAATCCTAAAATTATCATTCCAGTACAGGTGCTTTTCGATCGAAAAATTAGCTGTACACTTACCATGACTTGCAATTTCAAATTATTTGTATACAAATTTTTTGATGGCAACAAATTAAAAAGCGCTCATAATCGGTGTGCTAATTGAGGAGTTCAGTGCGTTCTTGATCGGTCCGTTGACAAAATGATACATTTCATTCGACGTTATGTTTGCATTTGGTCTAATTTGAAGTCTCGAAATGCATTTCATTTGTAGTTTCAGTGGTAAATGGGAAAAGTCATGGCTGGAAAGAATTTTACTTGAGTGTGAATCCAGTTGTTCCTGAAATTCATGAATGTGTGAGAACTAATTTTGTGCGATGCCAACAACTCCTACCCACGAAAGACCGGATAAGAGTATCCGTTCCCCGTCGTTGAAATACAGTTCTACCGGTGGGGACTGTAGCAGTGCCATGCCCGCGGTGCCACTCGAAATGCCTTCCTTAAACCAAGAGAAACGTACCGAAGCAGTACAGTATCGACCGATTCTATCAGTATCCAGTCGAACACCGTTAGCCAAAACGTTGGCTAATCGAAAGCTGCGCAAATATGCCAGTGAAACGAACTTCTCATTGGAAGAGAGCAGCGCTTCGAAGTTGCTTGAGAAAGAAGAAAGCCAGCGAACAGCTATCGGAGGAAAAAAAGTATTCGCGATTAAAAGCATTCCCGGTGATATCGTCCTTCGGGATGGTAGTGCTGTTTGTTCTCGACATGTTAAACATGACGATTCTGAGGGTGAAGCAAGCTATTCCGGAAGTGATGCTACATTAGCTAGTATTTCAATGACTCCAATTTTGCGGCAAAATTTACGGCGACTACGGTTGAATCGACCAAAAAGTTCAACAATAATGTATGAAACATCCATTTCCTCAGATGTTTATAATACTCAGACATCGGCTACACTACCATCCATCGATTCCTTGCAACAAATCGCGCTTGACATGACCGGAGGCACGGAAGAACGTCGGAATAGTATTTTTTACAACATAGACGATGACAGTCTGCACGAATTCGACGATGAGAAAGGTAACTCATTTCATAAATCATTTGAAGGTTTCTAATTTGCAAGGCCAATGGACACAAATTGAAATGGCTCAGTTCTTGATTTAATTCACTTTGAAATCGGTTTTTTGAAGAAGGGCGAAGGAAAGATTTTACTTTTTTTCTATGCAATTTTTCTAACCAACTTTCTATGAATTTTCCATTGTTTTAAATTGAATTTTTACATTTTCAAGATATAGAGGAAAACAAAAATTTGATCAGTGCAAAGCTGAAAAAATTTCTTCTCAAGTTAATAGAAGGAGATTTAGATTTAGACAAAAAAATCCAAATAAATTATCCGCCAGGATTTGCCCACTGCTTTAATGCAGTTAGTAATTATACATTATTCTGTGCAGCATGAAACTTCCTTCTTTGGCTTCTTATGTTGAAGGCAAAGATTAAGTATGCAGCTGTGCAAATTGCGAAAATTGCCCAAAACTTTTAAAGTTTTGTTGAGAAAGACTAATTATTTCAATGATCCAATTTCTAGTTTCACGTCTTTACTTATCAAACGAATTGCAGATTTTTCAAGACTAATAAGCATCTCAGATATCAATTTCCTCCCTCCTCCCCTTCACACCCTTTACCCTAAGTTTCAATTTTTTATGGAATTCGAATACTGGAATCTTTTTAAAATTTTAACTGTTTTTCACAACTACAATAAGAAAGTGCAAAACTAACTGAAAAGGAAATTCATTTTTGAAAATGAGCATGCAATACTACGGAAGGTTAAAGGAAAATATGAAATTTCAGAAATCGAGAAAAATAACAATTTGCTTATAAGCTACGGGTAGTGAAAAACCAGAGAGAGAAAGAAAGAAATATTGAAGGAAGGTAAATGAAGCAGGGGTCTCATTAAGAAATCATCTCATTAAGGATCGAGAGGAAGTTTGAATTTTTTATGGACTATTAAGCCTTCAGCAGATAATCATTAATTCTAAATTCATCTTCTGCCATTGAGCACAATTGGTTGACTTGGGGCTCTTCATGCATGTGGCTCCAATTGGTCAAATGTGCTCATTTTTTCAACTGCAAATGAAATGAAACTTAGCTAAAAGTAATGAAGCATACCTAAAAGTATCAGGCTTTTTTGAAGTGATCGTAAATAAACGAATTATAAGATGAACTGAGTAGTAAAATACTGTATTTAAAAAAGAAAGCTATTCAGTAGGATAATTCTCACAGTAGTCTGAAATTTCAAACTCTCACAAGGTTGAAATGGAATGGTTTTGTTCACTTGCTCCAAGTACTGTTTATCATTTCAGTATCTTGTTTCAAAGTTTCATACTCGTTTTTTGCTTCAGTGTTGTAAAATTACCAGACCAAATTTTTTTTAAAGGTAGAAAAAATCAATTGGAACATTCCAGTTTAGCAGGAAGGGGACATAAACTTCATAAAAAATTAGCCTTAGCATTTATTTTTGACCAAATTAAAGACAACTGAAAATCCTTTTTGCTTTTTCTTTTTCTTAAATTATAATTTTCACTTTCATTTAATTTGGATTTTTTCCCAAAATGCTGAATTTTTTGATTAAATGCGCAATCAGAAAGTGTGCGAGAAATCTCTTCGTTTTTTTTTTCAATTTTCCACATCATTTGGGAAATATTTACTTTCACCGGCAATCCAATAAATTATGGACAAGGATTTGGTAAAACCATTTAAAGAAATTTTCACAGTCAATAAACTCTTGGGACGATGTGTTGCTTCCAACAAGGATTTGGTAAAACCATTTAAAGAAATTTTCACAGTCAATAAACTCTTGGGACGATGTGTTGCTTCCAACAAGGATTTCACAATTTTTCTCTCTCTCTCTCTTCTCTCTTCTTTCTTGTCTTCATTCAAAATTAGCGGTAAAAATTGTCATTCAATATCAATGCTTATTATGTAATCGAAGAAAAAACAACCGATGGTATGCTAATGAGAAACTTTCGAGATGTTTCAATTCAAACTATGAATTAAGACCAAATCTTGAACATGAAACACTTAATTGTAGGAAATAATTAAATTGATTTGTGGCTTTCGTTTTTTGAAATAAAAAATACAAATTCGAAAGTTTTGCAGCTACTTTCTCATTGCTACTGTTAACCTAAGCTAAGTGCAATGCTTGAATCTGTTTCGTCCGTGCCGTCCTCACCGCATTTCGGTTTTCCGTTTTCCCAATTTTATAACAAAGCATTGAAACATCAAATCATTTTTAGTGAGTAAATTAATCTGTGATAATTGATTGAAACTCTATTTCCAAGTAGTATTTTGCCTTTGTCGTTTACAATGAATTAATTCAACTTTTTCTCGTGAAAAATGCACAACGAAAGCGAATCGAATTTTGTCGGAAATGTAAAGAAAGTGCAACGAAATAATATCAATCGTGAAGAGATAACTTGAAGGAAGAATTTAGTTTAAGAAAACATTAACACTTCAGAAAAAAACATTCCAAACAATTTTATGTTACTTCAGAGATCACTTCAAAGTACTTCATCAATCTTGTCCCTATGAAGCAGAAATTTTTGCAAAGTTTTTTGAAATATCTATGCGGAAATTCATAATTATTTTATTATTACTTCTATTGATTTTTCATATCTTAATTACCTTTTCATCGACTAGTCTCATCAAATATGCTGGAATTTCCGAAATGCTATCAACAAAAGAGAAGTTCTATTTAACAAGTTCAGGTGAAAGGGTATAAATATCACGCATAAACGTTTGGAAAATCGATTTGTTCAAAGGTATTGCGGATGTGTACAGAAATCACAAGCAGCCTGGATGCATTGAAATAGAATATAAATCTGAATTTACGTGCAATACCTTGCAAGGAGAAACGAACAGGTAGATCGAAGAAAAGGTAAAAGCTGAACAATTGCACGAAAGAATTAAGGTTTTCCTAACAATTTTTCCGTCACGAAAACTTTTTCAACATTTTTCCTCTTCTGCAGCACCTTATCTTCATTAATGGGCTTAAATTTATTTGAACTTATCATTCTTATGCAGATCTGCTACATCGTCACATATCTTCCAAGCAGAAGTAGCTGTTTTCCCACATTCACCCTGGATAGTCAGCTCTCACCCAGGTCATCATTATCTCTAGCACTCGTCGCATTCTTCAGTTCCCCATGTTAAATTACAATCCAACACTTTCTTAAATTTCTCTTTTCACCTCATTCAACAATTTTGAAGTACTTTATTTTCAAAAAAGTTGTCAACAACATTTTGCTGAATATCATTGAAAAAGG
Source organism: Madathamugadia hiepei (assembly GCA_013365335.1). Classification (NCBI taxonomy): domain Eukaryota; kingdom Metazoa; phylum Nematoda; class Chromadorea; order Rhabditida; family Onchocercidae; genus Madathamugadia; species Madathamugadia hiepei. Next base: position 5,189 of record JABVXS010001402.1, on the reverse strand, counting down.
AACAGGAAACGAACTCTTTCTCGAAATTTGGAAACCTTGAAGATTCGTTGTATTTTTTTGAATGATTTTATTCAACAATTTTTTTGGAAAACTTTTTTTTGAAACATTCCACCATCTTCTGTTATTGCTTCAAGTAATGGAACGAAAACTTCCAATTTGACTGCTTGAATTTATAAAGCAAAATGAATCAAAAAAAAAAAAAAAAATGAAAGCAAAGATTATGGTGGATGGGATTTTTTATACATTAACAATTGAATAAGTATGATTCATTAGTAACAGCGTGGAAAAATTGTTGGATATCATGGCCCGCACGGTTACAGTGTGCCAAAGTGTAGCAATTTATATCAGTTTCACTTTGAATATGTCCATGAAGTTGTACTAAATTTGAAAGTACTGTTTTTCGATAAAAATGATAGAACTTGGAAAAAACTTTAAAATTTATAAACTTATACTTTCAGAAGAAATTGATTGGTTCAAATAGAATAGCACCAAAAGAACATTGCAAATTTTCAGCTATCCGCAGAAGAAAAAGAATTCATAGCAAAGTTCTGTTCTCTACGAAAATCAAAGTCGTTTGTAATGGGATAAAAGTAATAGATCTAACAACGCCAGTTATCCCAAATTTCAAGGGTTTTCACATCACTTCATACATACACCTTGCCAAAGTGATTACTTTTGTCCAAGGCTTTCTTCTTTTGGATGAAAAATTAAGTTGACTTTGCTAATTGGGCAATTATGCCAAGTCAGTTTAAATTCCTATTGATCTGTCCTGATCGCAATCGATCATGTTTCGGTTGATTTTTCAACGAGTTTCCTCATGTCCACCCCATAACTCTTGCAGCTTGCTCGGAAAGAAGTTGTGCTTTTTAACCATTACCATGATTATATCTGTTGGTGTTTGTTGCACCTTCTTTCCATCTAATCTGGCTGGTATCACTTCTTTCCATGCCAACTATCAGTTTATTTTGTATCATCTTGAACGATACATAAATTTACCAACCTCTTCGTCTCTTACCAGCATCATCTCGCTCCGATACAAATTTTAGGCATCCGTTTCTGTTCTAGGCATTTAAACTTTCCATATAGTTCTAGTAACGCGTCATTTTGTTAAGTTGTCTGAACCGCTTCGCAATGAAATCTGTGTCTGAATTCTGCGAAGAAAATTGAGGACGCTTGAAAAGACATCTCACGACCATGGCATTTTAATTCCTTTTGATTGCATACATTCCACCCGCCCACGCATGAACGCATGATGGCACAGGTAGATCGTGGTGATGAAATTTAACAAGATCATAAAGCTAGCCTATGACTTCTTTACGGGATACAATCTGGATGGAAATGTGAAGGTTTGGCAGGTTGTTTAGAGAATAGCATATTTTGTGCTTCGTTTCTTCTCAGTCTCTTTTCAAACCTGCCATTCACAAAACAGTTATGGAATTAATCTGAACAGATTCATTGCAACATTGTTTCGCTGTAAAGTCCCTCAAGCTTGAATTGGCAGTAGTGAGGTGATCAGATTCTAACCAAAAACCAATATCTGTAAATCTCCCATCAATTTACTAATTAATTTAATAACATTTTCGGCAATTCTTTCCACAATATGTCCAAATTTATTCGATATCTTGCAAAGTTTTCCTTCCAATTTTCTATGAAAAATAAGATCAAGGTGAGTGCTTCTTGTTAAGCAAGCTTAAATCTTTTCAGAAAAAGAGTTCATATAGCATTTTCTGGTCACTCAAGAATGCTACTGACATTGTACTTTCTCTTCTCCAAAGAAGCGATTACCACTTCAAGGGATAAGCTTTTTCTCACTTCTAACCCATCTGATATGATAATATGGAAGAAAGAGCGATAATGGAATGATTGCAGCAATCACTTCGATATTCTTTCATTCCTAAACAATCAAATGACCTTTTCTTTTTCTCCTCCGCGCACTTCGATGAAGAAATGTCCGAAAACTCCCTACAGTCATTTTCAGGTCAAGCCAAATTTATCTTTGATCATAGAAAAATCAACTAATTGTTGGGTGCTAGCAAAATTACAGACAAGAGTACCTCATTAAACATTTTTCATTTAAACTATCAATATTTTCATTTAGATGAAAGGAAAACCTAGAATGGCATTGAATGATAAGAATAGCGTTGCTCCGGTCATAGCTTAAAAGAAATTTTCGTAAATTTCTCACTGAACAACAAGAACGAATCAGATAGTAACTTCAAGCTAATAAATCGAAGCAAAATGAAAGTTAATTAAAGCCAGAGTTTCATGGAGAGAAAAACAAAAATGGAAATTATAAAAATGTGAGAAAAATTTACAGTGCAAAAATAAAACGCAATTTACAGAAGAGAAAGAAATGGCACTAAAAAAACGGGAAGGGTGAACAAAATTTCTGCTTAAAGAAAGCACAAATAATCGATTCATTACGGACTAGGTCACCTGACATTAAGGTGACTTGAGCATGCCCTCGAACCAAAATTTCAAACGTGTATAAAGCGAAAGGCTTTTGCAGCAAATAAATCTTCCTTGATGCAAATGCATTCTTAGAAAGAATTCTTCTTATCATATCTGTTCTCCTTTCCCACAGGTTTGCTACCTTAATCTGTTCGAGTTTCGAGAACAACTTCTTCTTAACTTCAACTTCATTTATATTGTCGAAAAGTCCATTTATCCATAGAAGGATTTGATGCAGTACATGCAAATACTATTAGATCTTACCATTGTAAGTGACAGCAGCTGACTACTCAAGAACACCAACGAGAAATAGAAACGGAGAATTCATAACAAATAGTCCTTTAGGCGGCCGTGCACATATGTGATGTAATTCTCGCTCTACTCAAGTTTCGAGACTTTCGAAGTAATCTTGTATTTTTTTGGGACATGTTGACTTAATTAGAACAGTCAATAGTTCTCAATTTAATGGGAAACTTCTTTCGTAGATTTCTTATTCATATCAGTCCTTTCTGCAACCTTTTCATTCTTTGCTATGCACTGGAATAATTGTGAGTAGCATGTGGTTATTCAACTGAGTTTCTGGACTCTTCTTGGTAGTGGGACTTGAGAAGGGTATGATGGCCGCAACCGCAGGTCTTGCAATCTTAACTAAGAAGTGGCGCTGATTTGAAAGAATGTTTGGGCGTAGGCGGGATGTGCACGCTTCTCCATATTCAATCACGGATAATTGCTAGATCATTTGTGGATTTGTGTAGTGTTGCTTTAGACCGTGGCAGTCATACTTGAGTTCATAGCCTGCTACTGGCCTGGAGGCTGACCAATTTCTTCAACTTAGCTACACAAGGCAGTAAATCTATCGAGTTTCTCAAACAGTTTTTTTTCTTCTTTGTTCCAGCATTTCCATAGTCCTTTCCCATGCTCCTCTTTGTATTATCATCCCATCTGTCACCTATTTGCTGCTCTCTTTACCTCTCTTACATTTCCGTCAAAGAGGAAGAGGAAGAAGAAAATTTCATCCCTCTTTCCGCTATTTGGCAGCCAAATCAACCGAGCTAATTTTACTGCTGTCGCCTAATTTTTTTCATCATTGTTGTTCTGTCCATTGTGCATGCTACACAACAAAATAATGCTACTTTGCAACTCCTACTGTCGAAAAATGTGATCTATTTATTACAGCTTTCTCTTGACTAAAATCGGAATCGAATAAATTCCAAAAGCGTTGAAACTACTCCTATTCTGGAATAAACGCGCTGATTCTAAATTCCTTCCGATCTGTTCTATTTCTCCTTCATATGTCACCATCAATTTATTGTTATTAATATTGCATTCTGGAAATTCATCAATTTCACTTGCTCTTTTAGCACTGATATTAATATTAGTTGTTGAAAAGCAGTCTAGAAAGAGGAGGGCATCATTATTTCAAATGAGAAGTATTACTACGAAAGGTTTTCAAATTCCATCGAGTTCAAGGCCAAAAGAACAAATCGAAATTGCATCGGAGAGTTTGGAATATCATCACGAAGTTGCCATGTTGACCTCAGGCAATAGTCTTCCATCATCTGTCTCCAAGATTGGGCCTAAGAACGGCCTGGAGATGAAGATGTTTGAGATTAATACGGAACGATTTCCAATGGTGCGTTCCTCACATGATCCGCCTTATGTCCCGATACATCGACGATTTTCATCGAGAAATTCTATAGATCCACGATCTCCACTTGCTGACTGCCAGGAACGATCCATCCAGGCCAATGATTTTGCTGGCCGTAAATCATACCGGAGATGCCGTTCTCAATCAACTTTGGCCTTGAAACAAGATAACCCGAAAAACGAAGCAATGAAAGAATCAAACTTGGTAAATCGGATTGAAGACGATTTAAAAAAAACATCGAAAGAAAGGATTATGGAAAGCAAAAGGCAGACAGCATTTGATGCTGACATTCCGGAAATACCACTGTCACCATGTCTCAATGGACGATTCAAATGGTGGTCACCCATGAAAAATTTGCAGGCAAACAACAAAACACCCATCGGAATAGTGCTCACAGATAAACGTAATCGTCGATATTCGACGATTTTTGATTTAAGCACCGAAATATTCAGCAATAGATTTGGCTCAGGAAAGAATAATCATGGTTCAGTGACACAGGTAGATCATAGCGGTCTGTTGGATAAAGAAACTGACACATCACCTCTTGATAGTCTTAGTTGGAGTCATACAGGTTCGTGCTCGCAATTCCCTTCTCATCAGTTTTCTGAATTAATTCATTCATTAGGTCATCAAATGCAGTTATTAAGTTAAGAAACTTCTTACAATTCCAGGTATTTGCCAAATCAACAACCTTCACTAATGTAATATTTGGAACAAATCTTTTTTGCTTTGCATTCCAGAAAATTTTTCATTTGACTAACTTTCCAATTAAGGAATTAAAGTGAAGTGGAAAGAAGTATAACTAAATCTGTTTAAATCAGTTCCAATTTCTGTTTTATTTCGAAATTTTACGAATTAGTAAACTTCTCTGATAGTGCCCTTTCACTACTATAGCATTTTATTATTATTATCGGCCATCAGTTCCATTCTGAACTTAAGCGATTTGATGAATGAAGGATGTGTATGAAGTGCGCTCCTGAGCGATTCGTTTTATTTCAGCGCTGTAGTGATTGTGTCCATCCATCTCATTGCTGGTCTTCCTCGTCTTCTGGTTCCTTCAGTTCTTCCAATCATGATATCCTTCTCCAAT
>JABVXS010001401.1:0-15139 GCA_013365335.1 Madathamugadia hiepei | reverse complement strand
CTGCAACCAAGCGGGACAAACGCTAAGGAAAAAATAAATAAATAAAACTAAAAAATTGATTTTAAAAAAATTGGAAAGTTTTGAATGAGGAAACATTTGAAAAACAAATTTTTTAATGTATTAAGTGGTTTTAATTATATTTAATATAGTTTTTCATGTATTTTTATTATTATGTTCAAAGTTTTAAACATTTCTAAAATACAACAAAATATATTTGATAAAAAGAAAAACGAACTTTTCGACCAAGTGATAACAATGTGACACAAACGGAGAATAGGTCACGACATTCGAAAAGGTCAACCGATTGAAAAGTTTCTTCAGTTGGTACACCCATTGTCTTGGCCCATGCAACAAATGAATTGATATTTTCCATGCATGCAAAATTTGAAATTGGTTTTTGAATTTTCTTTATGACATTTGGCTGGATGCCATTTGCTAATCTGAAATGAAAATATTGATAATGAATTTCTATTTTCATTTATTACAGGTTTCAATGTGAATGAAGGAGAAGAAATAAACGCAGTCGATTAAAAACAAAAAGAATGTATGAAATTATAAATTAAATTGTTAACAAAGAAATTAAAAAATATTGTTAATTAATTCTTTCAAAAAAGTAAAACTAAAATCAAAAAACCAAAATAATTAAAATTGGAGCAAACAGTTGAACAAGTGCGTTCCTTTGCTGATTTATTCGAAAAAAATCAATAAATGAAGGAATGGGCAATCACAGGAATTTACAAAGAAAATGTTTTCATCGATAAGATTATAATTAGAAATAATTATGGTGGATTTCTAATTAATAAGTCACCGGTCACTTTACTGTTTAAGTGATAAAAACTTCATTTGGCGAGAAAAAAATTCAAAAAATAGTTTCCTTCTTTGCAAAAATAAAAACAAAAACAAACACAATAATAATAATAATAAATGATAATGATAATAACAATAATAGTGATAATCATGGTAATAGCAATAATCGATAATAATGATAATAGAAATAATCAATAATATGATAATGATAATAGAAATAATCAATAATATGATAATGATAATAGAAATAATCAATAATATGATAATGATAGTAATAAGTAGCAGTAATAAGAATAATAAATAACGATAATAATAATAATGCTAAAATCATGCATGAATGTATTAAATTTTTAAAATCAATCAATTAACACATGCTGTTTGGTTTGTAATGCTAAAGTTAGAAGGGAGAACTACTGGAAACGAAATTTGAAACAATTTGCAAATCAATTTACTTGCAAAGGAGTGTTCCGTCCTTGAGTAACTTTGCGAAATTTTCAGGTGTTCCTTCGGTTGAAATATTTTCACCGCTCATCTTCTTTATCCATTGCAGCAAACTTTCTGCTTCTTGCGGATGGAATTTCGATGCTTGCTAGAAGTACACATATCATCACTCTCAGTGAATCAAATGTTGTTGAAATTCTGACGAAAAAAGTTTTAAATTTTAAGCGTTCTAATTGACTAATAACTAAACTTCAATTTTCATTCATTCATAAATCGTTTATGTCAAATTGGCAAACATTTTTTCATAAAAATAACGAATAAAATGGAAAAGAAAATGGACCATTGAAAACTTTTAAATTTGTTTTTATTGTTTTTAAAATGAATCAAAGTAATCGAAAGATCACAACTCTTTCAATAGCTTCATTGTTTCATTTCAAATAAAAGAATTTGCAAAATGCCTTTGAGATCTAAAGTTTAATTTGACGCCAGAAACTATTATTCTAAAATTTCTTCTACAAAAAGTTTGCATACCTTTTGAAGGACAGCAAAACCAATGCCTCCGGGGGTTGTACGACTTGACATTTGTTTAAGGTAAGGTTGTTGTAGCTGAAAAAGATTTTTGTAAGAAAGGCTCTTAAAGCTAGCTGAATGCAGGTGTTCAATAGCTCGGACGATAATGCAGTAGAAGATGTGAAGTTGAGAATGTTGTTGGTTGGGATTGGGGAATGCTCAGGATGTCTAGCAGTTCGAGCCTGTCTGGATCAGCACGATTTCAGCTTCAGCTCAAATTCTTAAACTTTACAGCCTATTGATGTTTATCGTAGTCAATTGGCAGTTTTATACAGCGAGTGCGCATTTGTCCCACTCACTTCTCCCAACTTTTCAACTTCCTCTTCTTGCTCAACATTGATCTTCAAGTGAAAAAAACATGAAAGGAAAACAGAAGAGAGGTAGGATTACCCGTGAAAGAAGGAAAGAGAAAGAAAAAGTGGAAAGCATAAAAATAGGTTAGTGTGAGTAATATTTGCAGGCTGACTGAACGAAAAACTTTGTTCTTTGAAATTTCCATCAATCGTTTCATTTCGCAACTTGAATACTCAATGATTCACGATATTTGTCTGTTCGTTACTTTTATTCAGCTAATCATCTGATATGAATCATTGCTTGGGTATCGTTCATTTCCTTATCACTAAGCCAACTTATCGACCGATCGATTATCGACTCATTCACTTATTCTTTTCTACTTCAAATTATTCATTGAATTATCACCCAACATCTGTTCAACTAATTCATTTCAGAATTAAGAAATTTTTAATTTGCGTTTATTAATGTTAGCTGTAAAGTAGTTCCAATGTTTTTTATTTCTTTCATTGAAAAATGTTCTTTTGACAGCAGTGCTTAGCCAAGCTCACGTTTTTTCCTTTCTTTCTCTAATGATAAAAAGTAATGACAAAGTTAGCATGGAAAAAGATTTCTCCATCTCTTTCACATTTAAAAACTAGCTAAATCGATTTCAAAGTTCAAAAAAACGAACAACAATTTCGAACTATCAACTTGAAAAGTCCAGTGAAGAAATTCCTGTATTTTTCCGTTTTTCCCTGATTTTTATTTGAAGCAATTGCATATTTCCAGAAGTTTCAAAAAAAGTTCGGAAATGTGAAAAATTTTATTTCAGAACTTTGTGAAGAGCAGAATAAACATTGCAATGACTCCTTCGCCATGTTTATTTAAACTCATTTTTTTTCATACAAAACGCAGGAAAAGGACTCCAAACCACAAAAATAAATAAATAGAATTTCAAGATGAAATTTAAACAAATATGCCATCAGTGTTAAGCGATTACCGATAGCACGCTTGATAATTCGCCTGCTTATCAACCTTTGGGAGGGAATCTCCGTAATTCATCTCATCATTCCTATCACAACAAGATCAGATCATCCTGGTATTATACACGATGAATGTTCGATATTTTATCAGAGAATTAGCGCAATTATTTTTGTGGCTACAAATGGAAAGGCAAACATCAAAAAGACAGATTTATGCACGAAATGAAATGAAATTATTTAAGTTATATAAAGAATTAATGATATTACTGGTCGATTAAATTAATTATTACTTAGTTATTACCGCGTATGAAACTTATGTGATCAATTGCTCGCTTATCGTGCGTAAGTTGATCACAGTGGTAATTTAAAAGTGAGCTAATTTTTTTGCACAACAATTTTCCATGGAATCCATTGTATAATAGTTTTGGTTTTTTAGTAAATTCAGTCTTCAAGATAAGTAATCTGATAATAGTTTGTAGTATCAGCTAAGTTCTTCACTGAGCGTGATATATCATCAACATTATTATTATTATCATCAGTATCAATGTCTCTGTCACCAGCATCATCATGATCATTATAATCAATGCTGTCATTACCATTGTTGCCATTATCATCATTGTCGTCATCCGTACTTTCCGCAATTTCATCGTTTACAATATCCGAATTTAGCCAATTGCAAAGATATGTTAAACTGTCTAATATATCTTAAATAGTTATAAATAAAGTTAATTCTTAATTAATTAAAAAAATTTAATTATTTAGAAAATCATTTAAAAAATATCGCAAATACACAGCATCTCATTCATCAATCATTCCAGCAATGAAAATAATGATTAGGTAATAAATTTCGCATCTTTTTTCCGATCTTTCCTGAAAATTGAAAGTTTCGATATTTTATATTTAGTTAATTGTTTAAGCTGATGATTAATTATTTTAATTAATATCGTTTCACCGTGGAAGAAATCCTCATCATTTGTATTGGAGCATATTGTAAGAGGTAGAAATTGGCTAAAAACAACATCGCATAAGTCAATTAAAATCAGCGATATTCGGACCGCTTGCAGGAAACGATTAATGTCACGAACCGAATTTGGGAAAAGCGTCGGAGTGAACAATAGCAGAGCATCTGAAATCGATCAATAATTACTGAATACTTGTGAAGTAGCAAACATCAGTGATCATAAAAGACAGAATGAATACTTCGAAATCGATTTCTTTATTTTCCATGTAATGAAATATTTCATTCAACAAGACTTTTCATACTTTTTCATTCATATAGAAAAAAAATAAAGGAAAAATTAATCAGTAATTACAATTAATTAATGTTTATTGATTGAATATCAAAAATCAATAATTTTGGATTTTTTTTCGAAATCTTAAACGTTGCTAAATCAGTGATGGGAAAAGAAGGATGATAAGAGATTGTCAGTTCTGCTGTTGTCACTATCCTTATCAGTATCCTCTTTATCAATATTACCACCCTTATCCCATCATTCACTGCATAAATATCTATTACTGTTGTTATCATTCCTATCAGTATCATTCTCCTTGCCAGTATCACCTATCACTGTTACATGTTCCTCTATAAAAATCATTGTTTTATAATGATTATTATCGATTATCACGATTTTTCACTACTATTATTATTGTTGAAATCATTGACAACTGGAAATTCTGCCGCCACAACAAAATACATTGAAATTGAAATGAAACATAATTCACTAATTTACGTAACAAAGATCTCCATTTAGCAATGAAAATTTTTGTTGCACTTAACATAGCACCATTGTATCTGTTTTGAAATGAAAAAGCGGCTATTTAAAGTGGAAAGAAATAGTTTAGCTTTCAAATCTCGGAAATGTCGTTTCTGGATAATCTATCCTGCGAAGCTCAGAGTATCAAGTAAAACTCATTGTAACCGAACGATAGTATTATCCAAGAAAATTATTAATTTTACACAAAATGGAATTGACTTTCAACTATGTTTAAAATTTTTCAAATTTTTAAATTTCAATTTTCATGAAACTATAAGTTTGAAAGCATAATCAGCATTACCGGTATATGCGTCTGTTGTTGAGCCAGCTGATTGTTGGATCAAATTTTTGAGTGATCGGCAGATCAAATAAGTGAATTGACGCAAAAAATATGGCAATTGCAGAATTAAACTGAATATTTTAAAATTTTTTAAAATTGAAAAAAGGACAAACTGGGTTTATTTTATTTGGATTTAAAAACATCATTAAAATAAAAATCGAAAAAATTTACTTTTAAAATTATTGAAACTAAGTTTTCCAGAAGTGTAATATTTAACGTTAATGAAAGTTTCTATAATTATTATGAATAATGACCGCGGATTATTGCTTGTAATAACTTACTAATTAACGTTTCTCTATTAATTTTTTTTGAATTTTCTCTAATTGAGAAAAACTAATAATGTTACATTTTTCACTTTCATTTTAAATTATTGAAATGAAAAATGCTACAAAATTGTTCAACGCAAACAATTCTTTCACATTAAAATAACTTTCTTACATTACAAAAGAATTTCATATAAGATGAAATAATTTAATTATTCAATTATTAAACTTTCTGAAATTCCATTAATTTTTCCAATTGCAAGCTTTTGTCCAATTAATTTATTTCTGATTTATTCTAAATTTATTTCAAAAATGAGGAGAGAACAAAACTAACAAGTATGGATATTTACAAAAATTCTCAGCAAGAATGGAAAAAAGGAGCACTAATTAAGGTTTCACATCACAGAACAAATACTTTCAAAAAATCACCAAAATCTGGCCAAGCATTAAATTTAATTTTGAAATTTAAGTTAAACAAAAGAATCAAGTTTATTTATTAAATTTAATAAACAAATTTAAAAAGCCTTTCAGGGGAACTTTTAATATTTCATGTAGAAAACTTCAGAAGTTTGCTGATTCCTTTTTTAAGAAATTTTCTTTTTTTCTTTAACAATATTTTACAAAATTTCAAACAATGTCATTTGAGAACGGAATTTCGTTTATAAATTTGAATTTTTGTTCGTTTTTTTAACGAAAAGTTATTGTCGCCGAAACAGCGAAGTTAATGTAACAAAGATGAGGATGGCGCCACAATCGCTCCTGACAAGGGTTCCAGGCGCCACCATGTCAACGGGTCAGGAATGATTTGTCCCGATATGATTTGCCTACGTCAATGGAATGATGTGTAGGAGAATGCAAGTAGGATATACTACTTCCAATCAGTTCACAACTGGATCGACGACTGTCTCTACCACTCCAACGACGACAATCTCTTCACAACTATTTTGGATTTATTATCACTTTTCATGCTACACCTTCTACTCTAGTCGCGTTTCTAGTTTACCTTCCTATTCAAGCCCAAGTGGAAGCTCTCCCACAACGATACCGGCGCATACCCAAATCGCTACAATTTCACATCACTTATATTTTAAGGGAGGAAACTTTTGCTTGTCATTGCACGGAAATCTACCGACCTCTGACGTATTCACGCAACATTTGGCTGAAATTTAAAAAATTAAATGAAAAGGTCAGATACCCATTAACATAAATAAGTGCGGTCTGAAGTGATGAGCCCAATGAAATGGATGGAAATTCCTCCGATTGATCATCGAATATACCACCCGGAAAGGTATTCAGAATCTCCTATAAAATAAAGCAAAAAATCAATAAAAATTTTATTTGAAAAACATTAAAAATTGTTTTTCAAATGTGTAAAATTTTGATATAATTTTTGAACTTCAAAACTAAAATTAATTGAATTTACAGATCAAATTTAATATTGCCGACAATGTTAATATTGACAGATAACGGAATCAGTTGACCACTTCCTAATTTGTTAATTGAAATTAAAAAATTTTAAATTAAAGTTATCAAATCTAGTTTTGAAAGTGTGAAACCAAAAGAGGGGAAATGGATGTTATCAGGAAAAGATGAATAATTGATTTATACAAAAACTAATTATGTCAATTATGTGCTTTTTTGATTAAAAAAGATCCAAACTAAAATAATTTGTTTTTCCCTAAAAAATTTTATAATATAATGGAAAAAAAAACAGTTTGATTTGTTAAAATTATTTTTGAAAATTTTAAATCGAACAAATTATGAAAGTAGAAAATGAAACCTTCAAAGTTGTAATAATTACATTTGTATCGATGTGCGTTAGCTCATTTCTCACATATTGTTTCCGTTTCAATTTCATCAGCAATCTTTGCACTTCTAAAATTATTTAAGCGAATTTGCACAAATGATTCTTATATACTATAAAATTGTTTCAGCCCAGTGCAAATAATGCAATAATTTTCCAATTATTTTACAAAATATTTAACTGTTGCAGAATTTTATAGTACATCTGAATTTCTGGAAAAAAATTGTTATTTAAAAATCAATGACATTTTTTAAACTTTAAATCAAATTATTAGCTTCCTGTTATTTCAGACAACCATTTTTGAAAATGTGAATTCGTATTGAAATGTCAATTAAAAATAATTAAACTAATGTATTTCAACAAGTTGGTAAAAATTTTTTAAATTATTGTTTATTTTCTTTTTTTTTTTTTTTAAATGAGATGGGGAAATTAACCGGGTGTATCGGTGTAACGTAATCCAAGTCGTCGTCGCATTTTCGGATCGACTTTCAGGTCGCAAATCATTGCCAAGAAATACTTAAGTTTAAAATTAATCAAACAAAATTTTAAATCAATCTTGATTGTTCCATTTTTTGAAAAAAATATTTGAGCACGGGAACACTTGTTATGGTTGTAAAATTTCGAAAATTCATGGATTTTAGAATTAATTTCAAAATTTCTCAATGAAAAACTAATATTTCAATCATTACTGACTATTACTGATCTCAGTAATCACTAATATTTCAATCATTAAATCGAATATCTTTAATTGTTTATTCTGTGACTATTACTGATCTCAGTAATCACTAATATTTCAATCATTCAATCGAATATCTTTAATTGTTTATTCTGTGACTATTACTGATCTCAGTAATCACTAATATTTCAATCATTAAATCGAATATCTTTAATTGTTTATTCTGTGACTATTACTGATCTCAGTAATCACTAATATTTCAATCATTTACTTTATTGAAATTTGACATACTAAAACTTCCATCGCTGCTAAACTTTCTAATTTCCCACAACGTTTCAAACAGAAAAGGAAGAACAAATTTAATAAAGATTATTGTTGAAATGAATTTGATAAAGATCAAACAGTCATTTTGAAAATGTAAAATATAGAAAACATTTTTAGTATTAAAATGGTAATTAGATTAAATTAATTAAGCTAATTTATGTATTGCAACAACAATGCTCAATACAACGAAAGGCTTGCTGATATCATAGACATAGTATTACGACGATGTTGATGATTACTGTTTCACTTCAATGATTGATTTGTGTCACAATCATGGCGGGACTGATGAAAGTGTCATCATTATCGCCATTTCAATTTATATTGGCAAAAGTTTTCTGTCGTTATGATTTAACAGGTAACCTCAAGGGCTGGTTGACAGGTAACTTTGTTTGACATTTTGTGAAGTATTTTGTAATTTAGTTGTCGCAAAACATTCCTGTTCATCGTATCCATTCCTATCATCTTCAGTGAGGTGACAGTTAAGCGCAGTTTGATTAAGTTCAAGCATAAGTTGCATTGAGACTTCAGGCTAACCCTTCATCCTAAAAATAAATTTATCAGAGACAAGTCTACTTGTCATTTAAGTCATACTATGAAATTGTAAAAATGCCAATTCGATTCAAATACGACAACAATAAGAAAAACAGCAACAATAAGTGAACAGTGGTGGTAATGGAAGCAGCAACGATAGTGGAAACAAGCCTAGAAACAACAGTAACAATAACAACAACAGTGACATTAACAGCGGTAACAATAACAGCACCAACAATTGTAAAGCTAATTTTTATTGAAACATCATTTCCATTTCTAATCTCATTGAACTGCAATTAGAATTTTTGGTCGATTTTTTCGCAATGACTAGTTCTGCTGAATTTTCATTAAAATTAATTAATATTTTCTATTTCGAAAAATTTCATTAAAAGTTTGGAAATTTTAGGTCAAATGAAATGACCACTTCCATTGAACAAATATTTTGCAACTAAAGTATGGAATGAAGTTCGATTTGATTATGTCTGTCCATCTCTTAACATCATTATCTTATCAGTTTGCACCGATACCAGTGGGCTCAGATTTTCAATAATTTCGTCATTTATGTTCAACCAGGTAAGACAACTTCATCTCATATCATTCATTATTTCTCCCAAAACTTAGTCAATTTTAACAAAGTTTCTATTTTTCATCGAATTACTTTTTTCCATTGTAGCAGCTTGAGCAAATTAAAAAAAAACAACAACAAAGTTTTTAAAAAAAATTGAAGCAACACAAGAAATATGCTCAAAAATTCTAGAAATCAACAAAATTCGATAATTAAATTCACTGCTATAGAAGGTCATGTGATTTCAAAAGAAAAATTTTAAAATCTAACTGTTCCAAGCATTTGCAAATTCTCTTTTAAACAACATGAAACCACAAATTTTTTTGGTGAACAATTTTATAATGATTTGAGAATTGCAAGTGGAAAATATTGAAATCCATCCGAAATAGAATTTCTTGTTCGACAAATTAAATTTTAAGTTTAAATTTATCAGTGGGAAAGGAAGCACTATCGTAAATTAAAAGTTCGTACGGCAATCAAACCTTCTATAATTAAAATCTTTTGTCTTTAAAATGATCCATCAATGAAAGTGATAATCATAACGATTAGTCAATTTTAGTACAGCCTAGTTCAAAAATGTGGAGATTCTGAAGATAAAGCAAATCTAGGGACCATTATGATTAAGTCATCATTTATTCAGCAATAATTTCGTCACAAAATTGAAGTAACTTCATTGAAAAGTGAAATTTACTATTAGAAACAGTCATTTCAATCTTAATGATTTTCTCACTGCAATAAGCTTATTCGAATTAATCAGAAATTATTTCTCTAATTGAATAGAAGTGCAATTTATTTTCATACAAATATTTAACAACAAATTCAATTTTGTGGGAGCAAATAGTGCAGAACGATTGGCGGGACAAAGATGAAAAATGAATTTAATTACAAATTCCAATTTTAAAATGAATAAAAAAGAGCTTCGATGTTCCTAGTGATTTAGTCATAATTTAGTACTGATATACTTGCAATTATACTATCAATGATAAGTACGATTGTTACAAATTTCAACCATAAAATCGTGATTTCGACGTGAAATCATTCTTTTGTTTTTTTTAGAAAAATTTGTTTGAAAAACATCTCATCGTTCTATGTTATAGTAGTACAACCAAATTTTCGCTGTGCAATTTTTTCAATTTGAAATTTTCGTAGAACAAAATTTTGAATGTAATAAATTCTAGTGCTGAAAAAGAAAGTTCATAACAAAAGGATTTTTGCATGACAAGTTTCCGAAAATTAATTAACTTTTAAATTATAATTACAGGAGCGAAATGATCAGTAAGTGTTATTACTTTCGAAGACAGTAAAATAGAAGATAAAGGTAATTGTGATAAGAATTATTTGGGTCAATGAAGTAAGTCCTCGTATTATGAAGTAGTCATAATGACAATAATAATGATGACAATGAGGATGGTATCATGTGTGTTATTAGAGTAGTGATAATGATGATAACAGGGATGATAATTATTTGTGCTATTGGAACGGCGATATTGGTAAGAGTAATTATCAAGTAATGATCAGAAAGAAGAAAAGAAACAAGTCAAGGATGAAGCAGGGAAAGAGATTAAGTGGAAAGACCCAGTTTTGTTCAATTAAGCAAATTAAAACCATAAATGAAGACTAACAAAACACTTACTACACTACACAACAAACGCCCGACAACCCTGACCGATCTTCCGATCGGCGATCGTTGATTCTGTCGCAGTAATGGCAGTCCGCGACAATGAAGACAATAACTATCATCATTTCAACCAATAGCTATAATTATTACAATTTATAAAATCGTTGCTTATCGGCATAATATCGATATCATTCATTATCTCCACCACTTCCATAATATTTATAAATTCCGGTTCATAGCAATCTTGAAATTGTCCGCGAACTTGTCATCGCTGTATTCCAATAATATCACACTCCCATCTATCACATTCTTACCCACAATTTTAATCAATTCCGATTTGTTAGAGTTCTACGGTTTTTACTGTTTCAACGATAAGAACTATGAAGGTGAAGATTGACAAGTGCTACTTTAAAATAATGAATGAAAATTGAAATAGACCCGAAATTGTCCCGTTTTGCTTGTAACTGATCAAAAAACACTCTGTTTCACAGTGAAAGGTTATAGTTCATATGGTTTATAAAACAATTTGTCCCTTTTATTGAATTTTGGTTATTCTTGTAAAATAAAAGTATCCAAAAAACGATTTATTTCTGATCACTTCGACAGTTAAGAAATGCGAATCAATGAATCATTGAAGAACCCTTCCAGCGCTGCAATTCATTTCATTTCCCTTCTTTATCAGTGCAGCAGCTTATGAGCAGCCTTCAATGGCCATCACTGATTAATCTGAATAACTTCACAGCTTATGATGCTATGCAATACTGGACATACTTTGACAATTATAAATCACCCGACCACAGTTACAGTTACTGCTCATTTATATTACTTCCTATACATCCTATTTCCTGTGCAAATCGAAAACAGATCGTCTGCAATGATACGGCAACATTTGGGCTAAAAGCCAAAAAAACTGTTTTACAAATATTTGAGATTCTCGTCAATGCTTTTGTCAGTCATAGATCTCGAGAAAATCGTAGTTTTTCTTTACGATGTAGCATACAAACGAGCAGTTCCTATCATTTATTTCACTAGAAATTCAAATTACACAAATACGCCAAATCATTCGATCATTCATGTTCATTCGTTGCATTGCAAAAAATTCTATCAGAAATTAAATTTGGAAATTTTAACGATTCACAGTAATACGGCGAGAAAAAATCCATAGAAAGACAACTTTGCTTGATTAAAAATTTGAAGTTTTGAAATTTTTAAATTTTGACAGAAAAATAAAACTCTGATGCAACCAAATCGAGAACCAAGACAAATAATTATGGTTAAAAAGAATAACAGCTTGAAATTTGCAAAATAATTTCATTTTAAAATGCAAACCCATTTCCTGAAATGGATTTGCGAGTAAACCTGATTATCACGGTGCTGCTCCAATAGTGAGACCAAATTGATGTCGATGAAGTAATTCAGAAAGGAGTGTTGACTGATTAACATCCGGTAGAACAAATTTCACCAAGTCAGTAAAGAAGTAATCAAATGTAACACTTTTACCTTAAAGTTCTTTTGGTAGTAAAAACAAGGATAAAATTTATTCGTGTGCATCTATGTTTAGAAGCCATGAATTTTGCAATTCTCCTCCTTGACAATACCAACTCTGCAAAGGAAATCCTTAATATGTTGCCTTTGATCACCAGTAAGCTGAATCACTTCACCGTATTCCGGATGATCCACTGTAGTCCCATTACAGTTATATTCCTGGAAATTTTCTAATTAATTCTTAAACCTATCAGAAATATTGTGCATGCAAGTGTTTGCATAATTTCATTTTCAACAAATTCTTCGCTAAGCAGTCCAAATATTTCAGCGCTCAAAGTTCTAGTTTTATTAGAACAAATCAGGCCCGGAAAATATTCACAAAAGATTTGAAGCAATTCAATGTCAATTTCTTCGTCTGAAAAACATTAATTTATCGTAAAAGTTCTAAAAAAAAATTTATTGTTGATGCAAAATGATATTTTCCCAAAATTTTCATTCATACTCATAAGCACTGACCTGTGTGATGCATATAATATATTTCTTCACAAGAACCTATACCACACCTCATTTTCATTTTTAACATCGCTTCATCAATTAATAAAGTACTTAATTAAATAATTTCTAATATTACCTATGCAAAACAGAGGAATGGAAAAAACATGACCATCTGACATCTGCTCAGATTCAAGGCAATTTACAATGAAGAGTCGCAAAAAAGAGAAGCTCAAAATTCTGTAACTAGCAGAAAATAATTATATAATAATCAATTAAGCAAATGAAAAACAAAGTATTCAAAATAAATTTTTAGTTTAGAACAGAAATACATTGGACACGTCGAAAAATGAAATAATTTTGAAAATAACATTTCCAAAACAAGGTAGCTCCATCAAAACTATCGGCTGTTATAATTTCCCAGTTTAAATTTAATTCATGAACCTGACATAGAATATTGGCTAGCACATCAAAAACATGAGTGGTAGATGAAAACATGAACTGAAAGATGTGAATAACAAAAAAAATGTTTACAACGGTCTAAAACATCAACCTTTATTACTTTCAAATTAATTCTGAAGGAAATAACGATATCCACAAGAATAACCTATTTAGATTGATATTCAACATTTAACAAAAAACAAAATAGTCCTATCGACAAACGACAACAATGTAATGATCCTGACGAATAGATGAAAGGAAATGTGAATGGAAAAAACGAGCACA
Organism: Madathamugadia hiepei; assembly: GCA_013365335.1. Lineage (NCBI taxonomy): Eukaryota > Metazoa > Nematoda > Chromadorea > Rhabditida > Onchocercidae > Madathamugadia > Madathamugadia hiepei. The sequence goes on along the minus strand of JABVXS010001401.1, from coordinate 1,487 downwards.
AATTCTAAAACCCAAAGAAATGATTGGATTTTGAACCTTCTGATAGACTTTCTCATAAAGTACAAGATAATGAGCATTTCTGACTAAATTATGATTCTCATCAATCCATCTGTTTGGGTTGTCATGAAAATGATCCGCCTGATCTATGTAGTCCGGAAGATGGAGAAAATTGGGTGAACAATCAAGTGCTGTCACTGTCACATTTAAGCCATGAAAATAGCTATAATGTGGCAAGGAGAAACACGGCATTAAATGAATCAATTCAAAATGTTGCCCCTTTGACAAACGCAATTTCACATCATCGACAATCCAATTTGTTACGAAAATAGGACCGACTTGATGGAATAAACCGAAGTAAGCTGCCATGAATACATTGACAATAAGCAATAGCCCAATCCAGAAAATATGACATTTTCTTTTCGTAAGTGACAATTTTTGGAAAAAAATACCAGCAAAAAGACACAGTAGCGGTATAATAGGCAACAAAAAGCGGTGTTCCTTATGAGCAATTAAGCTATGAATCGTTATGTATAGTGCAGGAGCACAGAAAACAACAAATGAAATGGAACGATTCCTAACTGCAATAACCACACCACAGAATATTGGGATCAAATGTACTGTTAGCACAGCAGGTAAACCTTGTGATATGAACCAATGCCAAGGATGTGATCCAAAATGACTACTTCCACCTTCTAAAGCATTGAAACGAATGAAATTCCATGCTGTGAATGTCAGCTTTCCATAAAAAACAGAATCCAAAAAAGTTACAAAAAAAAAAACTGGAAAGCATGCTAATAGAGAAATGTAAAGCAATTCTATTAATGAATTAGATAGCCAAAGATGCCGCAAACCGAAAGGAATCCAAATTAAGATGGCAGTTGGTCTGATTAGAATGCTTAGGAAACCAATGGATATATAAGGCCAATAGATTTTTTTCAGCTCAGCTTTCGATAACGGGTACCATTGAAGAGCGAACAACGTCAAGATTGTTTCTAATGTGTTTGAAAGAGTACGCGGAGCACAATACCATACAAACCAGCATGACAAATAACTTAGAATAGCATATTTTGCTCCACTAGATGATAAGATTCGTCTAGCAAATTTATAATAACAGTAATCTGAAAATGCGAATAATATCGCATGTAATATACGAGGAATTTGGATGATGAAAAAAGTAGAATCAATGGAAAACATATATCCCATGTAGTACAATAAAGCAATGAGAAATGGATGTAGAACAGAACGAAGTAAAGCCGTCCATTCCCATGATAAATATCCGGTGCCAAACACAGCCCAGTGAGCTACCTCCAGACTTTGGAAAATCTCATCCGGTACAAAATATGTTCGAACCAGGAAAACATTCAAAAGGCGTATGGCAATTAGCGCGTACAACAGGATGGATTTTGATGGCATGACCTTGCGTATCGATATATGATCCTCACTGCAAAATTCCTCCCTCGATCCATATTTAATATTTGAATAGGATA
>JABVXS010001400.1:0-15145 GCA_013365335.1 Madathamugadia hiepei | reverse complement strand
CTAAAGTTCGGAATGGAACTGATGGCCGATAATGAATAATAAAAAATTGTGTTTAAGTGTTTGCTCAGATCCTTGGACACAGCACGCAGTGTTTCGATTACCACTGGGACCACTTGTACCGGCTTATGCCAGAGTCTCTGTAGTTCAATTCTTAGATCCTGATATCGAGTGATTTTCTCCAGTTCTTTCCCATTAATTCGGCTGTCACCCGGTCTGGCAATATTTATTATCCACACTTTTCCTTTCTCCACAATCATGATATCTGTGGTATTGTGCTCTAAAAGCTTGTCAATTTGAATTCGCAAGTCCCACAGTAATTTTGCGTGTTCGTTTACAATCACTTTTTCCGGCTTGTGACTCCTCCGCCAGTTCCTTGCTACAGGCATATGCTAGTTGTGACACAAGTTCCAGTGGACCATTTGAGCCGCTGTGTTATGGCGCTGTTTATAATTGCTCTGAGTGATTTCCTTACAACAACTGAGTATTACAGGCATATGCCTATATATGATCCACAGCTTCATCCACCTCCCTGCACAGCCTGCATGTTGGGTTGCACTTAATTGTCATTATCATAATTACAATAATAATGACAATAATAGCAGTAATTATTGCCATTAGTTTTAAATACTTTGCACCAAGTGTTATTACCATTTCAACGAATACACAATTTATCCCTTTTTTGTCAAAATTGATTTTTTTGTTCTGCACATTTCATTCACTCACTTCTTCGTTCACGTAGAAGTATACACTCACGTTACGTAATCGAGAATTCCCAGTTGTGGGTACGTGCGTTCCGTCCAATAGTCTTAATTGGATGCATTCACGTAGAAGTATACATGTACCTTTCTCTACACGTAATCGAGCATAGCACTTATGGTTACGTGTTTACTGACAGATTCAATTTTTAAATTGTTTTGCGTTAATTTTCAAATTGATAACCATCATTTCAATTCATTTATTTACCTAATTTTTATTGAAATTTTTATTTTTATTTTCGAAATTAATGGAAAAAAGACTGGTTGAGAAAAAATTTAATTGAGAAAAACAAAAAAAATTAATTATTTCCTAAAATGTCGGACGTGAATAAACTTAAAGCTGAATTCTCTTTCATCTTTTTCGCTACCTAACTTTTCTTCACAAATGTTTTCATTCCTTCTTGTTCATTTAATTACATTATTATTCATCATTCCTTTCCAGTTTTACTAATTTCAGTTAATCAATCAATAATAATGTATGCAACAAATTTACAACACTTTGACGCAAATTTTGAATTAAAATTTAAGCGACAATTTGAAAATTTTTGCTATAATTTTACCCGTACTATTAACATTTCATCACTGAATTCAAGCACAATATTGCCCATCACATATATCTATTTTCATTGTCCTTAATGATATCAATCAAATTACGATTGGCAAAAACAGTAGCAACGGTTATCAGTATCATGATAATTCATCGCGATAATACCATTATTATTGTGTGTGTGTATGTGTGTGTGTGTATGTGTATGTGTATGTGTATGTGTATGTGTTGTTCTCACTGATAATTGCTGATAACGATGTTTTAACGTTTACTTTTATCATCGATGAAAAGGCTGGAAATCATAGCAAAATTTTCAATTTTTTTTTCAATAACACCACATGTTCATTATAATTATCATTCTTCCTAATCAATGATTAATTAGAAATATAAATTTATGCTTAGCATTAAATGTTCAAAAATAATTATAAATAAAGTTGAAAAAAAAATTTGATGCAATGATGAAATTTAAGAATGTTTATTTGGCATTAATTAGATTTAATTAATTAAGCAGATCCGCAGTTTCATATGAGCATTCACCGAACCCCACTTCAGTTTCATATGAACATTCACCGAATCCCACGCTTAATCGGCGCCAAGCTTGACCATCTGTGTAAAGAGTATTTTTTTTTCCTTAGCATTTATCCCGCTTGCTTGCAGGGTATGTGGAATATTGTTTTCATATGTCCGGCTCCTTAGGTGTAAGTTGCTGTTGTGTTCCATTCATTTCCCTTGTTATTGTATTTTGGACTTTGGAAGATTAAGTAATTCCTTGTTGTACTTCTTGCCCATATCATCCAGGTGGCGTTCCTCCTTTCATACGGCCATTGTAAGAGATTGTTGAACCAAGCAAGGTATTGAAAACTGTTGCATCTCATTCTTCTGTTGCGGGTAATCTCTTTGTGATGATTAATATCAACGATAATTTGATGTTTTGTGACAGTTTTCAAGAGCTAGTAAAGTTAAAACAGAACAACGTTTTTTTCCTCGTCCATCGCCTACATGATCAAACGGAACAACGTTTTGGACGCCCATTGCCATCCATTATCTTAATATTCTGCAATACAAAAAAAGGTTGCTTTTTTTCGTTTTGATTCAGAAAATTTTTCCATCTCAGTAATTAGTTCTCTCATTTTTTTTTTTTTTTGCAGATTCCAATTTTAAATTTTATTTTTGCCAAAAAATAAAATGATTCAGAGAAAAAAATTTTTGATTGTACATATTAAATTGGCAAATCATGAATTTTATTGTTGTTAATTGTTATCGCAAAAAAAAAAATCAATCGAAGTATTATCACTTGAAATTTATGTTCAACTTAATAATTACTAATTGCCTAATTAATACTTTCCAGTGAAATTTGAGAGGAAAAAGTATAAAGGCCATTTTCAATGATAATTACTGCAATTATTTTGATGAAAAATTTTTGCTGAAAATTAATTTTAAATGTACTTTTTGCTTGAATTATTTCGCCATACTTTTGCATTTTATTATTTGCGCCAAAAATTTCGATATTGTTATTCCGCTGAAATTTGGATTACGCATTTCGCCGAGATTTGCATACTTTTTTCTGCTCGAATTCGATATTCTGTGCCCATTGAAATTTGGATACTGTAGGATACTGTACTCACTGAAATTTGGGTACTGTGCTCATTGGAATTTGGATACTGTGCTCATTGGAATTTGGATACTGTGCTCATTGGAATTTGGATACTGTACTCATTGAACTTTGGATACTGTGTTCATTGGCATTTGGATACTGTGCTCATTGGAATTTGGATACTGTACTCATTGGAATTTGGATACTGTGTTCATTGGAATTTGGATACTGTGTTCATTGGAATTTGGATACTGTGCTCATTGAAATTTGGATACTGTACTCATTGGAATTTGGATACTGTGCTTATTGGAATTTGGATACTGTACTCATTGAAATTTGGATGCTGTATTTCTCCGGTAGTGTATTTTACTAGTGCTTGGATACTGTATTGAGCTTCATTTCCCAAAAGAGGAAATTTGTTATAAAATGAAATTAACGGTGAAATTTTTTTTTTTGGAAGAAATGATGGAAATCAGGAAATGTTAAGGGATATTTCCTGATTGATCGTTCGCAAGAATGGTTGTTTTAAGATTTACGTGGGTTGATTAATTAGATCTCTGGACTAATTAGATTAAATTTAGTAATTTGAAATCGAAATTAATGTGTGATTAAATGATGGAATGATAAAAGACAATGGAAGAATGAGGACGCTAATATTTTCAACCTAATATTAAAAAAAAATCGTTATTAATATAAATGCAACTTTATTAATTGATCAATCATTACGTTAATTAAATGGTTTTCTTTTTTTTTTGGAAAGAAATTGATTCCAAAAAAATACTTTACTTTAAAAATTGAAAATAATTTTTTTTTTTTGTTTGCGAAAAATGAAAAATTTTTAATTAATTTGATTATTGTTGCAATCGATTTTTTTTTTCTCGGCGATTCTGAAAATAGAAAAAAATTTTTTTCATACATTGTATTTTTATTGAAATTTCAGTTGAATTTCATATTTATTGTCAATAATAAAAGAGAGAAAGGGCGAGAGAGAGAGTGTGTGTGTGGGGAAGGAAGGAAAGGGCGAGAGAGAGGGTGTGTGTGTGGGGAAGGAAGGAAAGGGCGAAGAAAAAAGAGTGGAAAAATAAATGATAACAGGAAATGATAATGCACGGGATTGATGAAAACTTGTTTTTATATTAGTACTATCCAAGTTTTTCTTTTTTGATTTTGCTTATTATTAATTAATTAATTAATAAAAGATAACAATTGCATGAATATAAACTCATACACACATGCACACACACATACATATACACATACACACAGACACATACACACATACACATACACACAGACACATACAAACAGACACATACACACAGACACATGCACACAGACACATACACACAGACACATACACACAGACACATACACACAGACACATACACACAGACACATTCACACAGACACATATACACGAAGACACTAAGCTCACCTTAATTATTTTGTTTTATCAATTTTTTATGAAAATGTGGCAGTCATTTGACTCGTTTCGAACAAAGTTGTTTTCCTAATTAAGGGTTTTTTTTTCTCTCTCTCACTAACCCTCTCTTTCACACTCTCTTTCTTATTGTCTTTCATACAAATTGTATTTTTGAATGCAATAAGTTTCAAATTGTCATAAATCATTGGAATGTAGGGAATTTTTTTGTTGATCATTGGCGAAATTTGAAATTAACGTGAGAATAATAGGAAGGACTGGAAGTTGCCATAATAGTAAGTTAATTACATGCTTTTTGAAATTTTTTAAAATCGTCCAGATAGTTGAAATTATCCATGAACTTCTTGACCTTTTTTTTTTCACTCTTTCGACTAATTTGTTAACACTTGCTGATCTTTCATCTGACCTTCCCTCGATTATTCATTCATTTATTTCTTTTAAATTCAAGTTATTTGAGTTAAATTTTTATATTATTTTCATTTTATTCTTCTACAATATTGTTCATCATATTATCAATGGAAAAATAAAAAAAAAAAAAATTGAAAAATTTATTTTGGTTGAACAGAAATTTTTCCTTACCTTTTTTCAAATATTCATTAACATTGATAATTTGTATGATTGCCATACTACTCCAACCCCATTTATCCTTTATTCTTTTTTGAAAAACAAATCTCAGTGATACACACACATACACACATACACATACACTCACACATACACTCACACATACACTCACACATACACTCACACATACACTCACACATACACTCACACATACACTCACACATACACTCACACATCATTGAATTTCATTTATTTGTAGCTTATCCGATCATAACGTTCAACCTAACAATATTGATAGCAATGCTTAATTAATGAATTACTCTCTTGCACTCTTTCACTGATAAAGCTAAACTATTAGGCCGATTTGTCAACGAGTTTCCTCGTGTCCACCCCACAACTCCTTTGCCAGTTTGCTCGGAAAGAAGTTGTGTTAACCATTTGTCTTAAGTCACTCGCTAGTTAGGCGAACCATGACTATTGCTTTTTTCTCGCGGCTTTCACCTTGCCCAAGGGATCCCCTGAAGAGCACTTTGGTGAGTATTGGCCCTGACGTGACTTGGTGACCCTGCCTGGAGTGAGCAACACCGTCTAGTCACACCACTCAAACCTTTCCGCCACTATGTGACTTCCACCATGGAGACCACTGGTGACCCTGGCAGGAGCCGAACCTGTAATCTTCTGGTTAGATACTAGATGTCTCATTTGGCTATAGGCTGGTCACCTTTCACAAATGATAATTATAAATTGCTGAAGAAAGCATTTTTAAGTTTTTTTTTTTTTAATTTATATTTCAATTCATAAAAGTTTCGTCAAAAATTTACTAAGCATTCCCGACGAATTTTCATCAAATTCACTTTTCTCATTCTTTAAATTCTTTTGCAAACATTCTAAAATTATCTTTATCATACCAATCATCATCATCATCATTACATTAATTGATTCGATTGAAAATTATCAATCATCATGGTCATACGGTAATATTGATCCTTTCCTTTTCCATTGATTGATACCATTCATTGCGCTATCTTTATCATAATCTTAATTTTATCCATCGTTACAACTTTGTGATTGTCACAGGATAAATCATCATTATCAAAACACTAATCGTTATCCATCGTCATCATTGTCATCATAATTTTCATCATTAGCATAATAATAGTAATATTATGCATATTCCCCATTTGTAATCTGTAGTGATATCGATCATCACCTTGAACGCTGCTACTTTTATCACAATATCAGTGAATCACTATCAGCCTTGTCAAAGTTTTATCACTCTTATCATTTACCCATAATTCCTCAGATACCAATTTAACAATTACTGTAATTAATGAAAACTAATTAATAATTCGCTGAAAGAAATCAAGTGAAAAATTGCATAATCAGAATTTCTTATTTCCTTTTTTTTTTTTGTTAAAAAGTTATTTGAGCTAAAATGAATTGAACCAAAAAAATATTTCCTGTCAAAAAAAAAAATGACGAAAGTGATGTTTGATCTTTCTTCTTCGGTTCATGTAAAATGATCATTGATCCAATTTCACCGGTATTGTTCTTTGTTAAATAAATATAATACAGTAGATTTTAACGAAGTGTTCCATTCGTTCACAGCGGTGGAAAAGTGATCATTTGAAGAATGATGGCAAAAAATAATAACTTTTAAAATACTTGACTACTGTAATGCATTGATACAGTAGTCAGGTATTGTGGATAATTTTTGCTTACTCAATTTCAATCCTTTATTTTCGCTTACATTAATTGGAATTGAATGAATCATTATGCAGTAAATGATTACTGCATTACAGTAATAATAATTTATTGAAATTAAATTTTGTCTAATTAGTTTTTGATATTTGTCATTTTTAAACATCAAAATATGAAACTATAAGAAACGATATAAATGAATATTGCTTTCTTCCTTTTCTTTTTTTCTCACTTCTCAATGTTTCGTCTACCAAATTCATTGTAGCATATTTAATATTCAAAATGATTTCTCTCTAATCTTTAAAAAAATAAAAATATAAAAAAATAAAATAAAATGGAAAAATGCATGACAAACAATTTCAACTTTTGAAGAAAAAAAAAACAAAAACTTTTTTTCTATTTCAATTTCTTCATTTTCCAACATTTATCTTTTCGTAATTTTAAAGTTAAAAATGATTTAAACGAAATTAATTCAATCAATCAATTAGCATTTGATATTTATCTTTTTACATTATTTTGGTAATTATTGCTGGTAATACTAATCAATGTTTCCAATGAATTATTGTTCAAATACCATTGGAATGTTTACTTTTTAATTTCAAATATCACTGAAATCATTTTTCATTAAAGGTGAGAAATGCTGTAGGAAACATTCACACATACATACAGACATACACACATACACATACACATACACACATACACGCATACTTACACACATACATACATGCATATTAATGAAGGACAGGCACATACAAACAAACACCTATGAGACAGGAATGGTTCTGTGTCAGTGATAATTTCAAGAGGTAACCCTTAGGGATATCCCAATGTGAGGTCAATTTAAGGCATTTCAGGCTCTCTTCCATTCCTCACGTTACACGTACCTACTGTTTTACAACATTTCGATTACATTGAAAAAAAATAGCAAATCCTTACTGCGCCATTGTGCAATTTCATAAATTCAACATCAGTTTAGTCAATTTTCTTATTTTTTTTTTTTTGATTAAATAGTTAAGTGCTTTGCTTACATTGCTATGTTAACTAGCCATTTTTGTTCACATCGTAAGTGCACTCTTTCATCCTACGTGACCTCAATGATCTCTGCTAGAGTTTCCTCTCTTCCAAACTGACGACAATAATCATCTTTTCGAACAATCATCCCATTGCTTTCGTGACGAACATAATTTCTATTCATTTGGTGCTTCTTCTTTTTTTTTTTTTTGTCGAAGGATTTCTATTAAATACTGCAAAAATTTGATTCATTTTTGCCGGATATTAACTAAAAAAGTTTTTCGTTACAGAATAAAATTTTGGCATTGTCTTTACCGGAAAGAAAGCAAAACGAACAAGAGAAAAGGAAGAGAAGAAAAGAATAGGTGGAAGGGGGAGAAAAAAAAAAAAAAATTGAAGAAAATATTGAAGAATTGAAAGAAAGTTTCCAATGTCGATAGCAATTGGTATGAATTGCCAGAAAAGATCCATTTCTGAATTATTCATTTAGCATAATGAAAAGAAAAAGAAACAAATATGAAAGAAACAAATAAATGAAAAGAAAAAGAATAGAAAAAAAAAAGAGATAAACAAAGAGAGAAAAGAACGCGAGAGAGAAAGAGAGAGAAAGAAGGAAAAGAATGAGAGGAAATCATTGATAAATATTCATTTATTTTTTTTTCTTTGAAATGAAATTTAAAAAAAAAAAAAAAAAAACGAATAATGAATTAAATAATTTTCATATTTATTATGGCCATTATTATTCCTGAAAGTAATATCAGCTAGCGAAAATGAAATAAAAAGTAATTGGCGAGATTTCTATGAAATTGCACCACAATTTGAGGAAACACCGGGACGTTTTGAAGTAATGAATTTAATTTTTAATTTAATTTAAATTTTTTTTTCAAAATTTTCAAATATAACGCATTAATAAATCAGATTGAATTTGAACTTTAAATTTATTAGTGTTTTTTTGTTTTTTGTTTTTTTTTTTGCCTTCTCAAAAGCATATTCAAAATCAAGTTGATTGCATTCATGAAATGAACAAAAACAAAAAGACCAAAAGTAGGGAAAATCAATTCTTATTAAAAATTAACTAAATTAAATTAATTAATTTTTGTTTTATTTTATTTTTGGAAATACTTTTTTCAGATAGTCTCATTCAATTGGGAAGAAATTCAAAAGCCATATACTATTGCAACATGGTTATTAATTGCGGGAATTGCAAAAATGGGTTCGTTTACTTTTCACAATTTTGCTTTAATTTTCAAAGAAAGAAACAGAAAGTGGAAGCAAGAGAGAGAACCAGAGAAAGAGTGAAAAATGAATAACTTTTTTTACTTTGCAATTTTAATTTTGCTTAAGCTTTTACGTGATCATTTGCAAAATGTAAAACATTGACGTACGTACGTTACTACAATGGAAACGTAAAAATACGTTTACAAAACAAAAAAAAATAAATAAATCCATCACATTTGTTGCAAAAATTTAATTTTTCCATTGTTTATTTATTTATTTTTTTTTTTGTTACACTTTGCGTAATGTATTTTGAAGTTTATTTTCAAATTACTTTTGTAAAGTTTAAAATATTAAAAAAAAAAATAAATTCATTACGACAAATTCCTTCATTCTTTTTTTCAATAAAAAAATAATAAGTGTTGGAAAATGCGGAATTAATCTAAGGAATGCTACAGTATTTCATATATCAAAACGAGTGGCTGATATATTCCCGGATTCATCATTACTCATTGTTGTCGGTCTAATATTAGGTGTCCTACTCAAACTATCTCATGTTAGCGAATCGATCTTTAACCTCGAAGCAAATGTTTTTTTCCTTTACTTATTACCACCAATTATTTTTGATGCTGGTTAGTTCTTCATTTCCTTTTTTTTTTTTAACATGACAATTGTACCGTACCAAAACAATTACCGTATCATAGCAAGTACCTTACTGAAACAATTACCGTATCATAGCAAGTACCATATCGGAGCTATTACTGTATCATAGTAATTACTGTATCATAACAATTACTATGTCATTACTCATTAATTAATCAAATTTGTTCAATAATTAATCAATCGGATTTACAACAAATTTCGTTTTATCCTCCATACGGCGCTCACCGTAACAGAGCAATTACCGTACTATAGCAATTACCGCGCCGGAATTATTACCGTATCCGAGCAAACTTTTAAATGAATACATATATATGACTAGCAGGCTTTTTTTTTAATTACGAAATATTTTTTTTTTTAAATCCTAATTCTTCTGTTATCAATTTTTTTTTGTTTGGAAAAGATCAAAGGGTGCCACTTATCACTTATTTCAATAATTAATGCTTCAAAGTAAAAAGTAGATTTCTTTTCAGCGATTATTGAAATTTGAAATTGAATTTTCCTTTTTAGGTTATTTCATGCCAAATCGAGCATTGTTTGAAAATTTGGGCTCAATATTGGTATTTGCTGTTGCTGGAACATTATGGAATTGTTTTGCAATTGGTGAAAATTTCTCAAATTTTCAAAAAATTTTAAAAAATTTCAATCAAATGAAATTAGAAAAAACAAAAAAACCACTCTCTTAGATTATTTCATCAATTTTTAAAAAAGAAATTTAAAAGTAATGAAAATTATGGAATGCAAGCATATATATCCAATAACAATCTGCTACCGTATAACCTTCATCAATCAATTAAATTTTAATATTTCAAAACAAACATCGAACCAGTAGTCCAGAAGGAAAAATTCACCAATCAAATATTATAACAATGGAAATTTTATTGCTAAATTCAGGATTTGCCAGATATGTGTCATATTAATAAGTTCTGTTACAATCCGAAAAAAAAAATTACATTTTTAATTAATTTGTTAATTAATTAATTTTTCAATCAATTAATTTTATCAGTTATACTTCAAATAAGTATTGAATCAATTGGATCAATTTTTTTTTCTTTTCTTTTGCAATTAATAATTAATAATGATATCAGGAAATTAATATTTGAAAAGGTATGAACAATAAAGAAAATTTTGTATATTTTAGGTTCATCATTATATGGACTTGGCTTGTTGAATATGTTTTCAATCAAATTTTCAATTTTTGAAATTTTCCTTTTTTCCGCATTAATTAGCGCTGTTGATCCGGTAGCTGTAATAGCGGTTTTTGAAGAGATGAATGTTAATGAAACACTTTTTATAACTGTTTTTGGTGAAGCATTATTCAATGATGGTATCACTGTGGTGAATTATTATTTTTGTTTAATTCACAAATAATTTGCAATTTTTCAACAAATCAATTAATTAATTAATTAATTGATTTGTTGAAATATCGATCAATGTTTTATTTTGAATTTTGTTTGTTCATGTTAATAATTCAATTAATTTCATCATTTGATCATTTATAAAAAAAAAAAAAAAAAAGTTAACAATGAAGAAATGTTGCAAGAAAGAAATGAAATGAATTAGTTGAATTTTTAATTTTGATTTAAAATTTTAATTAGTTTGCTAATTTTTAGAAATTGAAATTAATGATTTATGATCAATTATTTTTGTTTTTTTCTTACTTTTTCATTTTTCATTTTTTTTCCACTTTTTTTTTTTAGGTACTTTATCAAATGTTTCGGAAATTTATCCTAATTGGAAGCGAAAAATTAATACCTTCCGATTATTTTGCCGGTGGTGTAAGCTTTTTTGTAATTGGTCTTGGTGGTGCAGCAATTGGCCTTTTTTATGCTTGCCTTGTTAGCTTCATCACTAAGTAAGTTTTTTTTTTTTTTTTCTGCTAAAATTTTTGAAATCAAAGAAAAGCTTACATGATGAAATTGCTCAAATCATTTTTATTCATTTTGTTTACAAAAAAAAAATAAAATTTTTTTTTTTTCATTTTCTTTTTTTCAAAAATTTGAAATTTGAAAAATAGCATGAATTTATGAAATTTAAATTAAATTTCCTTTTGATAAAAATTTTTGACATATAAAATTAATTGTAGCACTGAACACAGAGAATGTAGAAAAAAAAAAAAAAAAATCTTGAAAATTTAAAAAAATTTTTCAATTCATGAAGTTTTAAATAAGAAAAAGTTGCAAATTTGGCGAACAAAATCTTTTTTTTTTTTTCATTTTATTTGCAATTTTCATAGTTATAAAAATGAAATGAAAAGTTGAAAGGTTAAAAAAATTTATTAACAAAAAAAAAATAGAAAAGCAATAAATGACAATTGATCAAAAGTTGATTACGGATTTTTTTCTTTTTCTTTTTGTTTTTATTTTTATTTCTATTTTTTTCTTTTTAAATTTTCAAGATTTTTTATTTTTCAGATACACTGATAAAGTGAAAATATTGAATCCAATTTTCATTTTCTTAATACCATATATAGCATATCTAACTGGTGAAATGTTTGGACTTTCGTCCATTTTATCGTTAGTTATCTTATAAACTTTTGAATAAAAAAAGTTGCAAATTTGGCTAACAAAATTTATTTTATTTTATTTTTTTTCATTTTATTTGGAATTTTTTAAAGTATAAAAATGAAATGAAAAGTTGAAAGTTCAAAAAAAAAAAAAAATTAGAAAGGCAATAAATTACAATTGATCAAAGTTAGTTATGGATTTTTTTTTTTTAATTTCAATTTTTTATAGGATTGTTACTTGCGGGATGACTATGAAGCAATATGTCAAAGGTAACATTACCACAACAGCTGCAACATCTGTCAAATATTTCACAAAAATGTTAGCACAAATTTGTGAAACAGTAATTTTCATGTTCCTTGGTTTATCAACAATCTCCAACAAGCATCACTGGGATTTACCGTTTATTGTCTCAACAATTATCTTCTGTTTGGTTTATCGAAGCATTGGTACGTTATCATATCACATCAAGTAATATCATATCATAGTATACCATATCATATCACACCATATCACATATCAATCATACAGTATCGTATCATGCCACATCATACAGTATCGTATCATGCCATATCATACAGTATCGTATCATGCCATATCATACAGTATCGTATCATGCAAAATCATACAGTATCGTATCATGCCATATCATACAGTATCGTATCATGCAATATCATACAGTATCGTATCATGCCATATCATATACATCACACAGTGTTGTATCGTGTCGTACTATACACATCATCATACCGTATCATACTATACCACATCATATCATACCGTATTATATATCAGATCATACCGTACCATATCATACCGTATCATATTATACATTATTTTTGGCGCTCGAGAAACACCGATCGAAAAGACCGAGCCGTATAAGCTCCCAACACACTGTGTATTGCTCAAACCAGTTTTAGTCATGCAAATCATATTGCACCATATTATACTGTACCATATCGTATAACATCACTAAATTCTCGATTTTTCAAATTTCCACCCACCCCGTGGTTTTTTTTCTAGAAATTTCCCACATGGAACATTAGCTATAACAAGTGCTATCGATTATTAATTTCTGACCTTGGAAATTTGATATTTTTACTAATTTCCATTGTTGAAAACAAAGTAATAATAAACTTATTAAAATTATTGATTGATATAAGTTATATGAAATACTTTGGTTTGTTTGTTGCAGGGGTGATTGTGCAATGTGCCATATTAAATCGTTTCCGGAAACAAAGTTTCACGCGGGTTGATCAGTTCATTTTATGTTACGGTGGTTTACGTGGGGCGATCGCATTCGGCTTGGTCGTTTCTATGCCCAATAACATTCATGCTAAAAGTATGTTCACAACAGCCTGTATAGCTGTCATCTATTTCACCGTTTTTCTACAAGTTAGTTTGTTCATTTCAATTTTAATTTTCAATTTTTCATTTAAATTCTGAATTGATGCGAACATTTCAAATTATACGCTTAGTGCAAATTTTTCGTCAACACAAAAATATCTGTCATTTGATATATTTGAAATAGTAGCAATTGCACTGTTCGCTAATAATTTTATTTTTTTTTCCATCTAAAAACCGACGAGGCAATAAAAAAATTTGTTTCAAAATTTAATAAATGAATTGATAGTTGAAATTTCAAGGGAATAACAATTCGACCATTAGCTTCATATCTGAACATTGAAACAGATTCAAAAGAATGTCCAACAATGATACAGAGTGTTTATATGCGGGTGAATTTAATTAAACCTTTGTCTTAATTGAATAATTAATGATTAGAGGCATAAGAATTTAGAGATACTCAAAAGTACTATATCTTTGAGTGATGAAATAGGTTGGAAATTAGGTCCTGAAATTTGAAATTATTCAGCAAAAGAAAAAAAAAAGAAAAAAAAGCTAATTAATATTATAGCATTTCCTATTTTCCATTATTGTTGATTTTTGTTTTTACAGATTGATTGTCGAAAAGAAAATTTCACATGCAATTGTTTACTTAATTAATTAATTTTTGCTGCTTTTTCTTTTGCACTTTCGATTTAATTTGAAAATTCTTTATCATTTCAAATATTACAATTTCAAGTATTTCGATTATACAATGGCTGGTGTAGAGGATATTGCCGGGCAGAAGGGTTATCATACGATACGTAACGCGTAAGTTTATCCAATTTCCATTTTTCATAATTTTCATTTTTGTGAATTAAAATTTGCAGAATTGAAATTTTTCCATACGCTTAATGAAATTTAGCAAATTGAAAAATTGAAATTGAATTTGAAATCATTAAAATTAACTTGCTCAGTAATGAAATTTCCAAAATTTTTTCCTTTAAAATTCATTGCAAAATTCAAATTTTACAAAAAGTAAAGATTTTTAATATCACCCGAATCATTTCCAATTAATTTACAACGATTTTTTGTACAAATTTTATTTTTTTTGAATTAAAAAATGATAATTTATCAAGTTCCGAAATAAATTTTTGTTTTGTAGAATTATGAAAAATTAAATATCAATAAGCTTAGCAGTAAATAATCTATGCGCTATTGCTAACAATTTCAATTTCAACAACAACAACAACAAAAAAAAATGACCAACTAAAGTTTTTTTTTTTTTGTTTTTTTTTTCTTTTGCTCAAATGAAAATTTAAAACTGGAAATGGAAAAGAATGAAAAATTCAAAGAAAATATTAGCATTTCAGAAGAGAATACAGAAAGATAAAGATGATGAAAATAGTGTTAAATGACGAAATGCAAAAAATTTTTCAGCTTTGAACGTTTAAATGCGACAATCTTCCAACCGTTATTAATGCGAAATCAAAAGCCTCACAGGTTTGATGCATCCAAAATTATTCGGGCTTATACAAAAATAACAATAAATGAAGCAATGGAAATGGCCTGTGATACTAAGCCGAACATGAAATTAGCAAGAAAATTGTAAGCTTTCCCTGTTCAATTCATTCCTTACCATTTTCTAATTCATTTTCAATCTCAAGAATTAATTAATTAATTTTGCCTTTTAATAAGTCTCAAATCAATATTTCAAGTTTCACATTTTTCCGGATTCATTTTTTCATTTGGCTTAAGATTATTTGAAATTGTGTATCGAATTGTAACACATTTAATGACAATTTGTGTGTGTGTGTGTGTGTGTGT
>JABVXS010001399.1:0-15163 GCA_013365335.1 Madathamugadia hiepei | reverse complement strand
GTTGCTGTTGTTGCATAACATGCAACAGGTGCTGTTGCTGCTGCCGAAATGAATGAATATTTGGCACAAATAATCATTAAGTCCCATATTTCATGTTTCTTGTTGCATTTCAGATGTTGCAACAGCATCCAATGGACATTCAAACATTTCAGCAGCAGCAACAGCACCTGTTGCATGTTATGCAACAACAGCAACAGCAGCAAGCATTGCAAAATCAGCAACGTGGTTTGGGGCTTCATGAGTCGCAAGTAAGCTCTGAAAAATGAATTTCGTTGAGTCTGGAAAATAATCTGGAAAAGACTGACATTCCACCTATTAGTTCCGTTATGTATATAGAAGTTTGTGGTTGAAATTAATGGTTTACTGCTTCTATTGTTGCTCATATTATGTCCTTACTCAGCAAACGGATGTTTTGATTTGTTTGCAATCAATTATTTCCTTAATGAAAGGAAAGGAATTCTGATGCAAGATGTTACCATCATTTGATAGAGTAAAATTGTTTACCACATTTGATTTATTTACTGTTTTTCTAACTAAATCTTCGATGAATATTCGCCACTTTTGATGGGTTGCCCATGCTAGCTAAGGATTTTTAATATCATTTAAACCATCAAAATTTTGATAACTTCGCAAACTAAAAAGAATTCATAGACTTTTGCGCAACAACAAGTGGTGCTTCAACAGCAACAGTATCAACGTGCATTACAGCAAGCAGCCCAGCAACAACAAGTCTGTGTTTGAATATCAAAACCGCAGTATATTTAGATTTAAAAATCAATTTGTTCTTTATGCCACCTGCCGATTTAGAATTATTTGTTTTAACTCGCATTTTTGTTTCTATTCTCAATTTTTGCCTGTCCAGTCGCATTGCTCTTGACATGTTTTGCTAACCTTATTGAATAGACTTTATTAACACTTTTTAATTAACTCTATTGAAATTTAGTTATATGAACCAGTTATTTGAAAAAATCTCAGTTTAACATTTTTGCAAATGTATGACATGCTGTGTCACATAGGACATGAATCAGTGTCTGTCTAAAATCTTCCACCTTCAGCAACAAAGACAGTTGGAGCAGCAACGTCTTTTGGAGCAACAACAACGACAACTTGATCTAATGCATCAGGAGCGCGAAGCAGCTCGGCTTAAACAACATCAAGATGAAGTGAGTTCATCCGTATCTGACTGACAGCTCGCATTTTGCGTTACATAAGACATTGATGCTGTGCAGCAGTATTTGCAAAGGTAAGTGCTGATTTAAATTTTTTCAGTTGTTACGTCAAAAAGCGGAAGTGCTGGCCCGTCAGCAGCAAGAGGAATCCACGAGGTTGAAGCAAGAGGAGTTTCGGCGAATAGCTTATCAGAAAGAGCATCAACTTAAGCAGCAGAGAGAGGCGCATGAAAGACTACGTTTGGAGCAGCAACGAATTTTGGAAGAACAGAAACGGCAGGTAACAAAAATTTTTTTGATGAACTGCTTTGTAAATTCAATTCTCACAGTAAATTTCGAGGTGTCATCTCTTTATTTGAGTTTGTAATTTTTAGTGTCGATTGTTTTGCTTCTATTTAAAACACTAATCGTTTTGATAGGGATCAATTTTCGTAATATGACGAATTTCATCGAAATTAAAAATTGATTGTTTTATAGGAAGAAGCTCATAAACTTGAGGAGCAACGCAAAGATATGGAAAAATTGCGCGCGATACGGGAGCAACAAAATCGCAAACAGCGGGAAGCTCGTGAAGCTTTTAACATAATGAAAGAAAAAGCCGACAGTTTTCCCATTCCCATACATCTGGCTGGTTGTCATACACTTACCAAATGTATGATTTATTATCAGTTTCAAGTTGTAAGGCCTCATAGCTTAGCATATTCAAAGAAATTGGCAGTTTTCTCATCTCTATATATCTAGCTATTATCCCTCACAATTTCTTTTGTGTATAGTTTAATCGCTTTTACACAGGGGTTTGTAATTCTATGAACAAGGGAGAGGTGGTATCTTGAATCGGATATTACTTATTTTACTTTTATTTTTTTAACAATCGTTCATTACTATACTTGAAGCTGAATTCATTTCGGGTTATTCTGGTGTCGTGTATTCATTCCACTTCGTTACTGTGATCAGCTTTGCTTCTGAATATATTAGGTTTTCACGGATTAGTTGCAAAAGTGATGCTTTCAATGAAAAATTTTATATGTTACAGTGGTGAATCATCTGCCTTTTCCATCCCTTTATTTACCGTATACGAATAACCTGAAGTGTAAAACAATAGGACCATCACGAATCGGCCCTACACAGAAAGAAGTTTTGATACAAGCTGCTGAAGCTATTGCACAGATCGAGACCGCCGAAGTGTTAGTCATTTTCAGCTATTTTGTTTGTGAACTTCCAAATTATTAAGTGTAAAGCAGTCGACCTAATTTTTTTTCCAGCTTTTGTTCTCTGTGAAGTTTCCAGAAGGTCAAAATCCAATTTTTTTTTTTGTAAATGAATATACTGTTAATGTATTCCAAATATCTGTAAAGCAAAAGGTGCTTTTTCGGGATCATGTTATGAAAGCGTTACATTTGTCAGATGGCAAGCAACTGTTGTGCTAATTGCAAATTTTCATTGGACCCTCATAAATACTGATTCACTTGTTCGTCTCGTTTGTACTAATAACAAAAAAGTTAAATGTCAGGTTGTTGAAACATGAAGATGGTGAGACGAATGACTTTGATTTGCGTGCAGCACCATGTTTTGTGCGTGAACTGTATGAAATCAACCATCAGGTTTGAAAATACGAAGTTTTCGTTGTTACAGAACTGTTTTACAAAACAGATTGTGGTGGATTTTTTTAGCTTATTTAAATTTCCAAGCCATGTTAAAAGTATTTATATGTGTGTTTATGACGTCTCTCAATGCCCTGTTGAATGGGCTGTCCAGTATTTTGTGTTGTTGGTGCCATGGACTCAAAACCGATTTCTTGAAATTTCATTTGCAGGCATTCGACGTTGAAATTCCTCAAAATGTCGTAGTTCCAGAAATAATGGATGTAGTAGCCAGTGCTTCGATGGAAACTCAAACTGATGTTGTGGTGCATATTTTGTGCTTTGACTGTTTTTTTTTTGTCTTTCAATTTTTTTGTAAATTTCCTTTTCAGGAGTTATTTATTGTCTTTATAAAATATCCAGATTTTTACAGGAAAAGCCAGTGGAACTTCAAAGACAAGTTATTATTGAAAAAGAGGGTAATGGAGAAAAAAGTGCTACAACCGAAGTTGAATCATTCAAAACGGAAGCTGCAAATATTTCTGATGCGCATACGGCATTTTTCTCAGATACGCCGAAATTGGCTACGTTACAGGAAGATGAACAGCAAGTTCAGCTGCGTCGGCAAATTGTTTCTCTTGGGAAGCAACCGAAAGCTCAACAAATACGTAGGAAAAAGGATATGGTTCGTGAACTAAATTTTGCAGTTCATATTTTCAGTTGCAATCGAGCGGTCCGATGCAGTGGAACACTGCTGTACTGCGGTAGATGTCACCTTTTTTTTACCGAATGTAACTTATAATTCTTCAGTGAAGTTTATAATTGATTTTTTGCGCCCATATAATACATCAATATCATAGGTTGAATCACTATTTGACTCTCTTACTGGTTATTTTGATCCAAGTGAAGGTCGTCGACGCAGACAACGAACAAAAACATATGAGGAAGAGCAAAATGAGAAAGTATGTTTTCCCATGAGATAAATTCATTTTAGAATTTTAATATTTTATTTTCAGTCTTCACGTCGAAAAAAAAATTTTGTGTTGATATGTTAATTATTGGCAAATTATTTTATCCTTGTGAATTTCGTTCTCATTTCTTGTTGCTCAGGTACAAATGGAACTTTTCGCGCAAATGGAAAGAGAAGATGCTAATGAAAAGGATGAAAGTAATTTTTTAAATTATGAAATACATTTTTTAACTTATATCAGTATGGCAGACCTTACTTTTGTTTTCTTAGGACTGTGTGAAAAAATTGAGCACCGTCCGGATCATGCAGGAACATCCAAAGAAGGGTCGACAGATAATGATGACAAACCTAGATTTTTTGAAGGACATAAAAAAGGTCGTAAACGAGTTCGAGAAAAAACTATTGAACAACCGGAAAGACCCCCAACGCCAACGGAAGGTTTAAATTTATGTCGCATGTTTACGTCAAATACCTTTTTTTGCAATGTAGAATGCTAGGTTTCATGTTGAACTGAACTAATGTTTTGAACGTTGTACATAATTTTGGATTATAGTAATTCAACAACGGGAATTGGAATGGCGTGAACGCCAACGTAAACGACGTGAGAAACACAGACGCCGACAGAATGAATCGGAATCTGAATGTTGGAATAATGAAGGTTAAATTCTTCATAATCTCCTTTTTCTCAAATAGTTTCCTTACTCACGTGGCGCGATGGGTAAAGGAAAAGTGGAATAGAATTTTGGATAAATAAAAAGAGCTTGTAACAAACAAAATGGAGGAATTATCGTGGATAACAGTGTATTTACTTTAACAGTACAATAGGTAATAATAAGAAGTATAGCAACAAAATAAATAAGAGACAAGCAATAATAGGAATTAAATTAAGAATAATGATATGAGGTAAGAATTATATAATGAAAATTGTTTTCTTTCTCGATAATGTGCAATTAGGTCTTAGCATGGGGTCAGAAAAATGCGTTCACGGGCAGGATGGAGCTCGTTTAGCCCTGCGATCGATCTAGGAGAAGTCACTCTGACAAAAACCTTCGACTTCAAAATACTTCGCTATGATTGTACAAGCTTGACAGATTAACCCAGGCGTAAAAAGTGACGACAATTCTGCGCAAGCCATTTCACACTTAAAGAACGCAGGGTTGACGATTTCATTCCATGTTTTTAAATATGAATGAAATCAGGAAATCGAAATAAACAACACACGACTTAGCTTAATATATGTTATTAAATAAGTAATTTTAGGAATCAAATACCTTCTAGGCAAGCTTGTTTAGATAGATGTTATAGTTATGGCAGAAAAGGAATCGTATATGAAATTCAACTCTATCATGGATCAAATATTTGAAAGTATCGATGAACAGGATTTCATGCCAAGTACAGACAGTTGTCACAGATTTTTTGAATTGTCTAGGCATAAGTAAAATATGAAGTATTATTTGAAACACATTTAGTTATTCAACTAGTTGCATTAATTGTATTTCATTAATTAGTTATTAAATGAGACAATCCAAGATGCCGAGTAGAAAAAGACATTTAGTTATTCAGTTAGTTATATGAATTGGCCTAATCCCTCTGGCTTAGCACAATGAATTCTATGTAATTTTTTACAAACTTTAGCAGACGACGATGGCGGATTAGTACAAGATTTTCTGGATAAAGATCAACTTGAAGAACTGCGGCAGGAAGCGCAGAAATTGAAATCATGGAAGAAAATCAATAAAGTAGGATTTTTAACGGTTCAAAATTTACTATATTCTGTGAAATTTACTACATTTATTGCTTTATTGCTCATAACTTTATTTCTCGATATAGTTAGAGGTATAATTTAGGTCAATCCAGAACGTCTAGTAAAGCTTTTAACAATTCTGGAAAAGAGCATGCGTGATATACTAGGTGCAGAAGGCGAGCAATCATTCATTGCTCTTTTTAATGAGGTGGGTCTTTTTTTAATTTCTGTTATAAACTTAACAAAATATGTTCATGATGATGTTTTATACACTTTACTCATACGGTATGGGTTTTTACTATATGTCGGTTGGTAGATGGTTTCACCAAATTTGAAGCGATCGATATCTATTGGCAATGCAGGACAAATTTGATGAAAATTTTCAAAACTTGTACCGAAAATATATTGTAATAATTCTATGCGCTATTTCATAAAGCAGACTGATCTGTTTTACCTTTTTTTGTTTTATTTAGGAAGATGAGGATGATTCAGGTGAAGCATATCATGAAGCAATTGGTGATCGTATAATGCGTGCTGCTGATGCTTCTTGTACTGCAATGCTTATAATGACATCTACGAAAATGCCTAAGCAAGTAGGGAAGCTTTTAACTTATATTTCATGGTTATTTTTTTGGCAGTGAAAGTTTTTTACGCAAGCTTGTTCTGCAGGTGAAATAATTATAAAAACGTGATGGTTGTTTAGGTTTAAGCATTCGTAATGTTTTTCGTGCACTGTTTTTGGAATTTTTAAACGAATTTCGAAGACTCCGTTTTTTTGTTTTTTCAGGTTTTTATCGAAGATCCAATTGATCGTTCCATACAACTTTGTAAACAATTTCTTAATAATGTTGTCTATCCCACATCCGACAGCTCATGTCGTACTTCTAATAAAGGACGAAAGAACGGTAAGCTAAAGTAGAGTTCATCGTTCCATACGACTCTATAAAGAGTTCCTTGATAATATTTTCTATCCCATATCCGACAGCTCATATCGTATTTCTTATAAAGGTTGTTCCTCGATTAATTTTTTCCCTTTCTGTTTGCAGATGATAAGAAACGAAAGAGGATTGTTAGCAGTAATGCTCGATCACACATTGTCAAAAACATATACACTCGTGTCACTGAACTTGTCGGATGTTTTGCTGAACTTGTAGGCTTTTTTATTGAAATTATAAAACAGAAGTTGTTCGTTTCAGGTGAAAATTATAGATCTTCTCGGTAGACTATTAGAATAGAAATTTATTAAAGTTGGGATATTCATCTAAAGGATACTAGTTACAAATTTGATTTTAGTGGTTTTGTAAGCTTTTTTAGCTGACTTAATCAAGATGAAAAAAAAACACAACTTTTAACAGTAAAGAAAGTAAAAATTGACCAAATTAATAAAATGTATTCCACCATTTTTTTTCATGCTTGCTGTTAAAATTGTTTTTATCATATATTCCGTTGGTATCGTCGAAAGAGGAGATAAGAAGTGATATGAAACTTTGAACTATCATTTTGAGTTACCAACTCTTTTTTATTCGTTTATTTGATGAGAATCGTCTTTCTGTTTGATTGCTTTCATCATCCATAAAAGGACTAAATTTTACAGGACCACTTCAAGTGTTAGTGAAATTCGCACATTCATTTTTTTGAAATTCGTCAGATAGCACTTTCATTGTTTTGAAATTCAGGTCCGTACTCAGTTTTTAACGGATACAGCCATCCTGCAGCTATGTTCTCTGGCATCAGGACCGTTCTTTGTAGACAACGTGGGCGAATTACAAATGCAGTCCATCAAACTTCTTTCCGCCATTTTTTCGCGTTATGAGAATTTCCGGAAAAGCATCATTCAGGTTGGTGACAATCATTAATTCGGTTTTTTGTCTTTTATTTTGTTATTCAAATATAAATTTCAAATTCCACAGAAATGTTAAGGATTTGCTCAGTTCTGTTCATCGTCTACCTCCGACAAAAACTTCCGGAAATAGTTATCGTATGACCGCTGATGAATGGATTAGTAACATGACTGTACTCATTATGCAACTTGTGCAGAGTGTTGTGAAGGTAAAGAATTTACTGCTTTTAATCACTTTATTTTGGTAATATCCGAGGAATCCGGGAAATTCGAAAATTTCGTCCACTTTTGTTGTTTAGGTTTTCATGTTCGCCATGTGTTGATATGATGCAGTCGTTGCTTTAGAGGTTGTGATTAAACGTAGAAAAAGTAATAAATACGACGTTTGTTTGTTTCATCTTCCATGAAAGGAAAATGCAAATTGAGATATCCCATCTTATTTCAAGTTTATTTACGTCGCAGTTTTCCGCATAACCGACTAAAGGTTGTTGGATGAAGAAGGTAGGAAAGATCTAATTCGATATTTCAGGTTCCACGACGACGACGTTCCGATGAACCTTTTGATGTTAGTGAAGAAACAGCAGTTGATGACGCCATAGTCAAGGATTCGGTCGTCGAATGTCAAAAAATCGCATCATTGTTTCTGAGTGGATTCCTGGCTAAGTTTGTTAAAAATATATTTGATCTTTACGCAGTATTTTTATTTTTATATTTATCGATGCTCACTTTTGTGGAATAGTATGTGAATTTAGTGGTTCAGTGTTATTTTGTATTAATAACTCATTTTTGAAAAAGTGAATTATAGATTTTTAATTCAAATATGCAAACTTTTTTTGGTGTTTGATATTCTTCATTTTGTTTCTTATTACAGATGTACAGCCAAATCGGAGGAGGATTATCGACGCCTTTTTGACCAGTTTGTGCATGACTTGCTTATTGCATTATGCAAACCTGAATGGCCTGCTGCTGAAATGCTTTTAACATTATTAGGCAATGTCCTCGTTACTTTTTATCGTTCGAAAAATGTTGACATGTCACTGAGAATTGCCAGGTATCGTATATAGTTTTAATGTATAACTACTTCAAAGCCACATATGGCTCGAAATATATGGTTTAAAATTCTTTAGCTAGAATGGAATTTTCTGACAGAAGGTTATATTTCCCATGCTTAATTCTAACCCGGATTTTCTAATGTCAGCGTTCATTTTGACTCTGCTTTACAGCTTGGATTATTTGGGCACTGTAACTGCATCGTTGCGTAAAGACTTGCAGCAAACTGTATCAGATGATGTTCGCTTGGATATAGTTGTTAAAACACTTCTTTACGAAGAGCTCGAGGAGGAGGAGCAAACCGGTGATATAGATACTATTGATATCAGTCATGTTAGTTTTTTCAGTTTAACAGTCACAAGTCATGTGCTATCGGATTTGTTTGGTTCATTGCCTTCTCCAAAGGATTAACCATGCCCAGCTTTAATGTAATGATTTATTAAGCTGGCAGTGGTTTGAATATTTATTTTCAAATAATGTATGATCTTGGTTTACTTGAATCTTCTAAAACACGTTTCCCTGCATCTCCGTACTCTTGTCACTTGCGTGTAGAATGTCGGTGTACACGTCCAAGTGCGCCATGTTTTCACTTCTAGCATTGGGAATCATTCGTCTAGATTATTCGTGATGCCTAATTTCTTATTTCTATGTCCTTGTTTTTTCGAAGACTCTGGCCAGTTTCACTAGAAATGCTTTAAACATTTACGTTGTCTGTCTCTGTGTAACTATCTACTTTGCAGATGTCAGCAGCAGATAAGATGAAAAAGGTTCAACGAGCCTTAATTGATTATCTCGTTGAAAGAAGGGGCGATGCCGATGTTTCCATCGAGGTATTTTTTTTTACATAAAATTTTTGTGTGCATTAGCCATAGATTTACCGAATCGTTTTACTTCTTCCCAAAAATTTTTTAGTAATGGTTTTATGCAGTGCGAAAATGTCCATTTTTTGTTTTTTCTTACATTTAATTTTCGTTGCAAAATTTAAAATGTGCTAAGGTTACTGAACAGAAGTTTTTAGTACGCTGTCATGTTTT
This sequence comes from Madathamugadia hiepei, assembly GCA_013365335.1. NCBI lineage: Eukaryota > Metazoa > Nematoda > Chromadorea > Rhabditida > Onchocercidae > Madathamugadia > Madathamugadia hiepei. The sequence goes on along the minus strand of JABVXS010001399.1, from coordinate 5,776 downwards.
ATGTGGGTATTTGGTACAAGGAAGTGTATGAAGAAGTGGAATCAGCAAAGCAGAAGCTTAAACAAATCATGAATAACTCCGAAATTAGTGACAAAGAGAAACGGAAATTTGAAAAAAAGTCTGCGAGGGTTAGCATATTTTTTTATTCGAGTTTTTTGATAACCCGAATTTAATGTGATGATGCTATGTAGTTTTTAATTTGGGCATTTAAAAATATTGATATTTTCTTGACCGATAACTATTATTTATCTCTTAGGGACAAAATTCGTGATTAATTAAACTTCTGGCAATATTCACGCAATCATGGCATCAATGTGAAGTAGAAAATGATTTTTTTTTTAGTACTTTTCCAAGTGGGTATAATGAACAGCAATTTTTCCATGATGTGTGATAATTTTAGGTCTTTGAACGATGCCAGGCAATGAAGGTATTTCTGATAAAAACTGCTGACAAAAGGCACATCAGGAAACGCGCAGAACAAATTGCGTATGTTTCTTTTTCAGGCATTGATTTCGATAAATTTTGCCATATTAATAATTATGACGCACATATCTTTATTTGAAACTCAAAAGTATTAAACGTGAAATTACAACTAGCATTCACAGTGTTGATCCACTTTTAAGTATTGTAAAATAATAGCTCTTTTAACATGACTTCGCTTTCAGTTTTTCTAACGTTTGTTTATTTGTTCATGCTTTACGAAGAGGGTAGTTTAAGAAAATAATTTTTCCTTGTCATTGTAAATTTGTCCGGATGACTTTTTGCATTTTATATGTGCCTGCAAAATATGCTTAAACAATAGTGTAAGTGTATTTGAACTGTATTTATTGTATTGCCATTTTTTTTTCAGACGAATTGGTAGCATCCTGATGGATAGTGATGCGTCGTGGCTTGTCAGATTTTTGGCTTCAAGTCGAGAATTTAGTCAATCTTTTTCGACATACCTCAACCATGTTAGCATATTCTGAAGGAATTTACTTTCATTAGTCAATGGAAACTGCTGAAAAGTCTTATTATAATTTGAAAGCATGTTTTTCAGATTTTGTATGGCATACATGCGGAACAGGCAGTAGGTTTAAGGACCAAAGCAATGCGATGCTTAACCCTGATTATTGAAGCAGACCACGCAGTTTTGAAAATTGTAGGCCTTTTTTTGTTATGAAATACCAGAAATTTTTCATGAAGAGATCAGAAACTGCTCAGTCTATTCGAGTAGTCATTAAAACATTTTGCAGCCTGAAGTTCATAAGGCAGTTCAGGCCAGGATGATGGATCCGAATGCAGCAGTTCGTGAAGCGACCATTGAACTCATTGGAAAGTATTTAATTGGAAAGCCACAGTATGTGCCGCAGTATTATCCATTATTAATTGAACGCATCAAGGTTGCTGATTCAAACGAAATTTCGAATTTAGAAAGAAGCAAAAAAAAAAATTCGTTGTTCTCTTGTTAAATGACATTCTTGTAATTTTGCATCTCTCATATTGAAATCGGAGTCATTTTCTTCTTTTTTTGCTTGCAATTTCAAGTTCAGGATTCTGGTGTAGCAGTTCGGAAACGTATAATACGTATATTGCGCGAAATTTGTGAAAAACAGCCTGATTTTGAAAGAATGCCAGAAGTATTGGCACGAATCGTGCGCCGTATATCAGATGAAGAAGGAGTAAGAAAATTAACCATTGATACAATGCAGAGCTTATTGTTTCAATCTGTTCGTGAACGTGATTCTGTTCAACTAATCAATAAAGTAATAGTTTACTTTTTTCTTTTGAAAATTTTCAGTGATTTATTTCAGGAAGAAGGCGAAGTAGATATGACGGGTGATTTTTTTCGCCTTTTTCTTGTTCTCTTTCTGTATGTCTTTATCAATTTTAGGTAATGACGCTAACTGATATGGTCCAAATATGTATTAAAGAAAATACACTTGACTTCTTTGAACAGTTGTTAAACAGTTTACTGAAAACCAATGATCGAACATTACTATTTGCTTCACGGCAAATTGTAGACACATTAGTAGACAACGTCCTTACGTTGGATTCTAAAATGGCTTCAGGTGAATCAAATTTTTTTTTCATATTTTTGAAATTTTTACTGTATCAGTTTTTAATTTCGTGTATGTTGAATTGTTTAATAAAAAATATAATTTTGCGCTTTTTCCTTTAAGGAATTCAGCAGGTTAGGTTTGTAAAGTACGAATTGATAATTTTTTATTCTTCAAGGTGATGATGAAGTAATAAATAGTGTCGAGGAACACACTTCTATGAATGCAGCTGCAGCTCATAAAGAACATCAAGACCGTATGCTGGCTTGTTTATCCACCTTATCATTGTTCAGCAAAGCAAAACCTGATTTGATGATCAAGCATGCTGAAACACTACAACCATATCTGTCAATGAACGTGAACGGACCAGCGGAGCAGCAAGTCATGAATCAGGTTCTGATAATACTCAAAAAATTTTACAAAAATGTCTATTAAAACTGTTTGGGAGACCGAAAGCTTGAATGATCATGAAGTTCCGTGAAGTTTCAGATGATGTTTTATATCTTCGAAAATTTTGTTCTTAATTTCACTTGCAATTCTTACATGTATAAATATATAATGTAAATCTTAATGAAGGTGATCAATATGTTGGAAAGAGTAGTTCCACTGATGGATCATCCATCAGAATCATTCTTGAAAACTCTGGATGAAAGTTTATACCAGTTAGTGAAAGATGGTGGCATGCGGATCATTGCTTCGTCGTTAGCCTGTAATGCGGCTATATACAATAAGTGGAAAAAACGAACTCCAGCTGTCATCGAGACATTTTTCAAGTATTTGAGTAAGTTTTTTGCTGATCATAAAACCTGTAAAGGTCTTCAAATTTGTTTTTTATTTTTTTAGGTGCAATAAATTGCCATCACTGCTTGGAATATTTTTTTTTTCTTTGTCCTACTAGGTTGCAGGTCCGTTGCTTTCGAGCATCGTCTTCGTGCGTTCGGCTCCATAGATGCAAGTTGTGTTCTATTTCCCTTTTTATTAACCATTGAACTGAAGGCGATCACTTTATTTTCTTATCTTAAGTGATTTCTGTTGTACTTTTTTGCCCATTTCGTCCAAGTGGCAGCTATTTTTATTGCGTAGAATTCTTCTTTCATACGCCCATTATCGGAGATTGTTGAGCCAAGGTATTTGAAACTGTTGCATCTCATTTTTAATGCGAATATCTTTGCCCAACCGACCCGTCGCCTAAGCTCTGTCGTCGGTAATAACATATCTGGGGGCTGAAGTATGTGTATTGTATCAATCTCTCGACATGCGAATTATCTTTTTTTTTCGCAAATTAATATAATTTTTGTTAGACATCAGTTAATCATTTGTGCATTTTACAGAGTATTTGCATCAGGTAAAGGAGGATGTATTGCGAAAACAGAGTGCTGGCATTTCAGCAGTGAAAAAACCAGTGGTGTTGAGGTGCAGTGTTGAAAACACTTCTACTGTTTAACTGTTGTTTTCTCTTTTAAGTAATTATTGATTTATTTAAATTTCAAACTATTTGATTATTGCTCTTCTGAATTTTTAAATTTACTGATTTTTTCTAGATCTTTGTTTTCAATCGGTTTGATGTCACGCTATTTCGATTTGGATGCAATATTGGAAAATGATGAAGAAGCGAAGAAATTTCTGGACACAAATGCAACAGCGTTACCATTATCCACTCCATCAACAGAAATAAATGAAGGACTTGATGAGGACGAGAAACAATCTACAAAATTCGGTCCTTTTGTTGAGATGATTTTCCAAATTTTGTCAACGTTCTGCAGATATCGCGATGGTGATATTCGTTTAAAGGCTTTGAATGCTATCGGTTAGTATGATGCTTAAATAATTGAAACTTTAAATTTATAAGTTTTATAAACATTCATGCAGTTTTTCTCTGGATTTTTCATTTTGTCCTGAAATTGAATTACTGAAATTGAAACGATTGTTTGAAAATAGCTGCTGTGAATCTTCTCTTCGTTATTGTATTTCAGTATAGTCACCGTGACGCTTGCCTTGCACTCTATAATGCAACTCTTTTTACATAATTAAACTTAATTACAACTTTCTACTAATGATGACATCATTCCTTTAGTATTTTATCTTTATCATTTTCTTTTAATCGTTTTGAATTTTTGGCTGTTTATATTTATATTTTTCTTATTTTTTGTTTTTTTTCGTTATTTTTTGGATTATTTTTTTCGTATTTATAGGAAATTTCACTGCAACAAATTCGGAATATCTAACACGAACAGAGTTGCGAAATATGTATATGACGTTGCTGGGAACTGATGATAAAGAGTATTTGGGTTTGAAAATACAAACAATGAAGAATTTAGAATTATTTTTGAGTGCCGAGGAAACGAAGATGATTAAAAGCAATAGTGAATGTAAGTTTCTTTGATTGAAATCATACTGAAATGTATAAAAAAGTTTGGATTCGAGTGTTTTAACTTAGAGAGTTCCAAGTCCAGTTGCTTTAAATAATGATTTATAGCGCTTTTTTTATAACACCGATTTGGTATTAATTCTCGGAATGTCTTCATTTTCATCAGTTAATTATTAGCTGATTTTTCCGAAGACAGACCCTTACGACGGGCTGGTGGGATAAAGTTAGTCGCGTTTCTAAGAAGGCTAGGGCGTACTCCAGAAACGACGCGCAACGCGAACAATGTGCAAGAGTTTCTGGCTTGTGGACGAAGTCAGAACGAAAGTAGACAAAAACGACAGGCGGACCAACCAAACGGAGAAATGAGATAAAAATTGCCACGATCCTCACGGGAAGATTAGGTGAGCTCGCAGAAATCCAGAAACAGCGGAATATCGACATCTGCGCCTTACAAGAAACACGATGGAGCAAGAGAGGCCAACTCAGGTTACAAAATCTACTACTACTACTACTACAATTTTGTAACCTGAGTCGGCCTCCCTTGCTTTGGCATCTACAATGGGAATCCCAAAACGAAGTATGGGCTGCATTCCAGGAGTCCTCGACGTTGGTTATCGGAAGTGTCTTCATTTTCATGGCTTATGAGTGTATCCTCTTTTTCTTTCAGTTTCCACCATTTAATCCGTGCCGTTTTGGTGAGTGCGCGGTTGATTATTTGATTAGGATGGGGAAATTCGCACTCTACACGCTACAGGTCGATGCTGTTGTGTGAATGAGTCATATGGCATTACTTTGGTCTAGAATAGTATTAGCGTGACTTTGTCTGGTGAGGATATAGTCGATTTGTGACTTTTTGTGTCCGCTGTAGCGAATGAGAGGAGTTGTTCACCCTCATTGTTTCTGATATCCATGTCTTCTGTGTCCTTCTTTATCTTTTCCGACATGGCATTCATATCTCCCGCAATGATTACATAATCTGTATGCGGGATTTTCATCATTTTGTCGTCAAAGAGTACTCAGAAGATTTTTTCGATTTCCGCGTTACCTGGTTGAAGAGCATATGCACTGAAGAAATGGACTCGTTGCTCCTTGGTAGTGATAACAATCTTCATGAGACTGGTGTACCTCAGTGACGATGTTGCGTATACGTTGTGAGATGGCTATGGAAGCTGCTCATGAAGTACTAGGTACGATGATCCAGGAAAACTGACAGGATGACATTGTTGTGGACAGATGAGGTCAAAACGATAGTGCAAGAAAAGAAAGGATTGCACCATGCATTCCTGGCCGACAAAACTCCGCATAACTGGCAGGCATATTGCAAAGTCAAATCGGATGGCCAAAACAAAGGAGAGACGATTCAAAAATC
>JABVXS010001398.1:0-15189 GCA_013365335.1 Madathamugadia hiepei | reverse complement strand
TGAAATTCAGCCTAAAATATCGCTGGAGTCCAAAATCACAAAGCTGCAGCTGGCGTACTTCGGGCATGTCATCAGAAGACAACAATCACTGGAGAAGGATATCATGATTGGAAGCAATGAGATGGATGGACACAGTCATTACAGCGACTGAGATGAACTTGGCTGAAATAAAACAAACCTCTTAAGTTCAAAATGGAACTGATGGCCGATAAAAAGAATGATTTGAGAACATGCAAAGATAAACAGGAAATCATTGTCTGATTCGCTGGGAAACTGTAATGAATGATCAATAAACAAGGGAAAGGAGGTAGTTCCGAAATTCTCCTCTTAAGTGATGTTTCGACGTTTTGATTAGACGAAAAATAAGCAACTAACCTGTAGCAACCTTTAGTAGGCAATGAATTTGTAGTTTTCTTTTTCAGTTCTGATGATTTGAATGTCAGCGCCCTCTGATTCTTACAAACAAATCCCTTTTCACTGACGAAACAATTTTCTTTGCTTACTACTTTTTTTTTTTCAAACCGCGAAACAACTAGAATTTACAAAGCGTAGAATTCATTGTTCTAAAAATCTAAAATTTCTATTCAGACCGTTACCCAATAATTTAGCAACAATTGTTAAATAAATCAAATTCTTGCAGTGAATAGGAATAAACTCATACTTTCCCATCCTGTTTTTGTAACTTCTATACATACATTACCTACCTCCTCTTTCCCTATTAAAAATTAACGCAGATTCAATGAGTTTGTTGTTCAAATTCGAATCGCAAAATGTAGAAAGCGAAGTAACAAAGTGATGTGACAAATGAATGAAATAATTTATCAAAATAATATTTCTTTTAGTTTGATTAGCTTGCTGCCGTATGTTATTCATAAAAAAAAGAGAAAATGAAGTAAAAAAACAAATTACTTCCCAGCAATGGAAAAATGCAATTAGAAATTGAAAGAATATATTTGAAGATAATAGTCAACATGAACATCTGAAGGATTCCCTTCATTCCTGCGAGAGGCTTTTTTTATTAAAAAACAGAGTAAACACATATGATATGTACTTTATGCATGTAACTTTTATTAATGTATAGAACTGAATAAATTTTGTGAAAATACTATTCCCACCATTATCAGGTGATTTCCTTAATTAAATGATTATCATAATTGGAACATATCTACACAAGTATATTATGTGAATTGAACTTTTTAAACCTTGAATAACAACCGAGTGAAAAAGGCAAGTACGCAAAAAGATATGCGGATTAACTACTATTCATTTCATAAATATCTTAAATTAGTTCCGGATATCAACTTACCAAGCATTTCGATCGAAAACCAACAGCGCCAGATTAAGTTTACAATATGCCTTAATTTTTCATTGATTTTTTATAAAATTTCAAGGTTCTCATTGGACTCTTTTTGAAACTTCAACTTTGCTAACTTAGTTGGTCTCCTTACCTGTCCAAGTATTTCAACATTTCCGGCTTCCAGTAATAATACATTGCTAAGCGATCAAATGCATATTCAAAATGATCAAAGTCTTCGCGAACAGTTTCAGCATGTTGAAATGACCATACTGCCCAGAATAGTTGAGGAACTGCTGCAAATTGATGTATTTCCTTCAACAAAAGCTCAATGGCTATGTCACGATCATCGGGTAGATCACTGATGCACTGCAATTCCTGGCCATCACTTCTACCACGCCAAATCTGATCAAGTAGAGATGTGAAATTAATTTCAATTAAAGCGGAAAAAATTTTTTCCCTTTCTGTATGTAAGTCATTCCTATCAGATAAACTTGAGATAAACAGGGTAAAATTTTATATCTTTTCTTTCCAACTATTTATTTAAATTGATCTAAGATCAAATCAACCACATTTTCCAACAAAATTTTTACTATTATTATTCATTACACGTGTTACGATTGACTATCGTATCATCTTCGACTGTGATGCATTTCAAAGCCACTGTTTTTTGAATTTTTGGTAAAATTCAAAAGTAGAACAGAGAGATCCCAACTAACTTTATTGGCTTCATCAATATAGGCGCCAACATACAAACGCTGTATTTCTTCATTTGGCCATTGATTTTGCATTATTTCGTAATAAGGCCATATCTTACCTTCGTTATGTTGGCAACATTCAACGCAATAATGGCATAAATCGAAGCCACTAGAAGATCAAGTAACCGTTATTTTACCAATCCACTTAAAAGTGAGCCGATAAAAATAAATTCAGAAGTAAAGCTGAGTTAATTGAAAAGCATTCACTCACTGAACATGTTAGATGATAATCTATTGTAATGAAATGTTCACACAGTTGAAGAATTTTTCCCGATAAATTTCAATTTAATATATCACGGTTTCAATTTTGACACGTTTTATTCAAATAGTTCCTTTATTCTAAATGTTTATACAACTCCTCAATCTTCATCTACTACTTCATGTTTCTTTTTACTTTTAAAGCTATTTGCACACCTTTCAATTCATATTTCACAAAAAGCAATAAATGGAACTAAAAGCGAAATTGATTACACATAAGAAGAATCGGTTATGAACAAAATGATGGTAATAACTGCTCCGTTTGCAATTTTGTCATAATTAAATTAAAAATGTCAGATGAAAAGCACGAATGAAACAAACCGATAATAATAACAGGCATATTCATAATCGATCAGGACAATGGGGTCCTCAATATCTTTCTGCCCTATAATACCTTGATCAGTTACTTCTATACCATCACGTAACAGTAAATTTCCTTCCTGAAAATACGCTGCAAATGACTGTCATAGCTTTTGAATTCATGAAAACGATATTTCATTGTGCATTCCAAAATAAATATAAAAATGGACCATAAGTTACAAGCAATACATGCCAAAAAGGCATCTTCCAAACGATTACAAACTACGTTGTTCTCGCAAAAGAATTGGAAAAAAAATGTCTCCTAATCATTTCAGTATTAATGACAATCCCACGTAAAGAAATTTCAATATGCGCATCACAGCCACTGCAATAAATTTGTAAATAATGAAGGAAGCTAGAAATGATAAAGTTGAAGAATCACTGATATTCAGTGAAAGATAGAAACTGCATCACCAAAGATGAAAAACGTACATGCAAATCATTGTTACTGAAAACAACTGGGCTACCACTTTTTTCCAAACATTCCTTGCATATTTCGAACTCCTTTATCAATAAATCAATTGTGATAAAATCAGGACACTATAATAAGGCAACTAAAGTTCACATATACTTTACTTTTAACTGTAAAGAAATACAAAAAGTAAAGAAGAATAAATGACTACTAAGATAATAATAAAAAGGAAAATGATGAATAAAAGTTTAACGAGTTTGTAACTTACAAGTTTTTTATCAACTTTCGCTAAAGTGCTGTGCATCGGATAGCTTCGTGTCCAGCGATCTGAACTCCTCAAATCTTCAATCATGTCATCCACAAATTTTGCTAAACGACAAACCTTACTGATTGGCATTTCTAATGAATGCACTCTTGCAAGAATGTGACCAACTTCCTGCGCAACACTGAAATAAATGTTTTAATAATTCGAATAATTAAAGGTCCATTTCATCTCCATTATCTATTTGGTTTAATTATTTCTAGAATGAATCAACCTTCTGAAGGTAGAGCCATTTTCAAGAGGAATGTTTCCAAAAAAGTCATACCGAAAAAATTATGAAAGAAAATAACGAACCACGGCTTACAGTACTCATCATTAGTAAGCGGACGTGATGGAATATATTCCTCAAAACGTCCACCAGGAAACACTCCCAATAAAAGAGGACCCAAATGCCTACAGAATTTAACAGCAAGATTAGCTAATGCTGTAAAAAAACTGAAATGGCTTACTGAGTTCAAAAAACATCGCGAGAAAGCAAAGAGGAATGCTACGTATTGAATACTGCACCAAAACAAAAAAGAACCGTTCTGCCAATAAAGCCGAGACAATGCCTTCAGGTAACTCGTACATTTCATTGAGATTTCCGTAAATACGAAGGATTGCCACTTGTGGTTCATTACCTTTAGCTTTCATTCCATCAGGTAATTCTACCGTGAAAATTTTATTGTTGGACCCACCTCTGAATCAATTTAAATAAAAGCAAAAAAAATTGAAGCGGAATGAAGCAGAAATAACGGACGTTGACAACTTACTTAAGCTTTGAGTTACAAATGATTTTCTATTTCAGATACTTTAAATTTTAGCTCCTCAACTTCTTAGCAATAATTCGACCGTTCAATTTGTGAAAAACGTAGAAGTAAATAATTTTAGAACAATACGTTTATTTAAATTAAAATGCAGGTTCTCAGCATAAATCCAAATTGCTTTACGATTCTGCCTTCACAAAAATACAATAGAAAATGCTTGGACATAATTTTACGCATTATAAAAGCAATACGCTTTTACAGTTAGCAAACCAAATTTGAATTATTCTCAAACTTATCTGGATTATTGATACTTTACTTCATGCCAACACGTAAATTAATCTATTTCGCAAAACTTTCAAGTATGTTGTAAAAAAATAAATTACGTTTTGCGAGCTAAACGAATTTGTTGAGCTGGCAAGGCTGTCCATGCTCCTCCGAGATATGAAGCGCACAACTGGCCAAGTGTGTTTCGAAGGGATGAGTCATCTAGCGATCGACCAAATATACATTTCAATGCATTTCGTTCGTAAGTGACTTCTTCGACTTGTTCCATCACCTGTAACAGCAGCAGTTCACAGAGAACTCTGCACAGCTACCACAAAGTTCTTTCCAGTGAGGAGAACATCTGGACAGGTTTCATCGACAAAGGAATACCGAAAAAAGTTGCCGTCGTCGGCGCAGCAATAAAACATTGGGGCAGGAGAGATGCCTAGTAGCTCACTTCCAAGGCGACGGTTGTAAATAAGAAAAAAGGGAAATTGCGGAGATATGTACGAAACTGTTTGTTCCAATGGAGAGGTCACGAATGATTGCAAAGGTCACATGCATGACAATATTCGAGTGAGTGAGTAACGTGAAGTCTGGCAATACAGTGTTACTCCACATAGAACTTTCAATCAGTTTCGATGGTAAAGGGCAAAGCATACAGTTAACGTAATTTATTTCGACACTTGCGCCACCATTTTCTGGAGTTGCTCGACGAGAAAACACACAAATTGTAGATTGATAGTCGCTAGGCACCAAAACACAAGCACTTCAATTCGATAATATCAAGCAATGCCTCTCGTTTCATTCATCAACACATTTAATTCCGCTTCGGTAATCTCGACGAATAAGGAAGAACCTTAGTAATTAGTATTCGCTGCCAACAAAAGGAAAAATGCTTCTTGTCGATTGCTAATTACTAACCATCACGGCGATAATTTCATTCAATCGGTTTTCCCTGCATAATCATTTTCTAATGTTTATGCACCAAAACGGAGAGCTTTTGCAAAAGGTGAATATAATTAATAAGATGACTGATTATCAGTTAATATTAATGAGAGGAAAGTTGGGTGTTAAGGAATGAGTGGTATCTGTTTCAGTGTAAATGGATGATTAAACTGATTATCAGTTCATATGGATGATTGATTGGCCGAGAAGGAATGGATATATCTCTTACGCTGCTCTAGCTAATAAATGCAAATTACACAAGGTATTTATTTAGCTTACTGAAAGAAATTTTAGCCCACACGTCCTTCGGCCAACTTGTGCGTCAGCCAGCTTTATGCTTCATCTCTCCCATTGCTCTTCCATCATTCTTTATTTCTCCCTAGCTCTCTCTCTCTCTCTCTCTCTAAGCCTTATTGATTTGTACTTTCCATTTCATTCCTTCATTAACCATGCTCTCCCATGACTTCCATGTTGCCAGTTCACCTTTCCAGCAAACATTCATCTATTCCAGCAACTTCATCTCCACTCTCGTGACCTTCACTTTCCTGGTTGGCCCATGGAAGCCATACTTCCTTCCAAGTGAACCTTCAGATTCCCTGCAGTTTCACTGAACATACCTAGCAATGCATTCTCCCACTCTTTCTCCATAGAAATCTCTTCCTAACATTGACGAATCTTTCTGGCTGACTGCCTTCGCAATGCCAATAACCCTGCAAGACTTCCACTGCCATTTCCGCCTAAACCATCAACAATTCCTTCGGTGGTTTGCCAGAGATCGGAAAGATTCCCTCACTGTTTCCGGCGAATCCTTTTCACTCAATTTAATTTCCGAATCTGATATTCCGCTTGACCTCATCTTACCGACTGCTGCTTCTGACCTACTGCCACTTGCTTCCGCAGTGCTGAGAACCTTTGAATATTTAGAACGGCAGTTGTTTAATCCGTCCATTTAGCAATGACTGAAGTTAATCCTTGAATTATCTGGTGCTTCAGAATTGCCAGCTGAAAGCGGACCCAGTCGACTTCCTTGTCCATCCCACCAGGAGAAGTTCGATTTGAGGTTGTGACTGCTCCAAGTTCCGTTAACCTCTCAACTGCTGCCTCAGTTTCTTCTCCAACCGTGACCTCTGTGTAGTGTTTGTCAGTGCATACTAAAGTGCAAAACTTTGGTAGCATAAATTACGTGAATTCTGCATTCTTCCCAACTTTCCTTCTTCTTCTTCTATCCATTCTGTTCCTGGTCATTCTTTTCTGACACAGAAATAATCATTGTAAAATGAGACTTGTCACCTATATCTGTGTGGAAATTCATTGTTCTAATGAGACTAATACTGTAGTTTGTCTTCCCCTGCGCACACATTCCACATGATGATTGCCAGCTTTGAATGTTTAGCCGTGCTTTTCGTAGCGGTTCCGTAATATTCTGCAGTCCTGGAATTCCCAGTGAAGGCTAATAACTGAAGCAGAAGCGTCCAAAATGCTACCTTCCGAGCACGTTGATCTAAGGTTAATCCATGTCCAGCTCACTGAATCATCGATTTGTCTCCAGAAAAGGCACCATTGGCTTGGAAACTAAATAGCGAATTGCATGGATTATTGCTATCACAGTTTCCCTTGGTCTTATGCTCAGTTATTGCGCTCTAAATAAGTGTAGAATTAAATCAAAAGAAGCTGTCCGTCTTTGTGCTTGGTGACTTGCAACCTCCGTAACTTCTAGAATTCCTTCCGAATCACTTTCTTCACTTGAAATTTTTATCGCTTTCTATTCTACAGTTGTCCATTTTATTTTCTTGTCCTTCAGAGCCTCTCAGTTCAGTAACATTTTTTGGTTCAAATCAAATGATTCCATTTGATTTTGCAGTGGTAGCCAAAGCTGAGTTTAAAAGATATAGTTGGTTGCATAAATTTCGTTGAGATGCGAAGCACAGCTATCTCAGCCAACTACCATGACCATTGTGAAAGTACCAGTGCTGGTGTATCACCAGTAAAATCATTAATAATAATGAGCAATGATAATAACAATTGCAAGATTTTCATTTCTCGCCGATTGATCTTACCCCGTATGAATGAAAAATTCAGTGGTTTGAAAGTAGTGGTAGCCAAAGCTGAGTTTGAAAGATATAGTTGGTTGCAAACTCTTGAAAAAAGAAATATTCAGCTGGGAGAGTTGGGCTGAGCAAGACACTAGTTGCTAGGAGCACAATATGACGAGCTCTTTGCGAAACAATGGATGAAGCAAAGTTTCTTCTTTTAGCTGGAACTGAAATTCAGCTTTGTCGGCATGCTAATACAGCCGCTGCTGCTGCTGTTGGGCTCAGAATCCGTCATTACATCGCCATCTGAAGTAAGGCTGCGGAAGGATTTAATGCGAGACTACAATCCACTGGAGCGACCGGTGGAGCGAAGCAAAGACCCAGTAGTTGTGACACTTGGAGTTATATTTCAGCAAATTATCGATCTGGTACAGTTCAGTTTTTCAGATTCCTTGGGATTCTCTTATGTAAAGTACTCATTCCTTCTGATTCTGTCGGTACTCAAGTTCCAACATGAAAGATGAAAGTGTAGTGGTAGTAGCAGCTATTGGTCAATTTCACTACTCATCAGAGTTTTTTTAAAAAAATTTCAGAATGAAAGGGAAGAAAAATTGGAGATAAATGCATGGTTGAAGTATAACTGGAAAGATATGAAATTGCGCTGGGATCCATTAGAGTACGGAAATATAAGAGATTTGAGACATCCAGCTGGTTCAATTTGGCAACCTGATATCTTGCTTTACAATAGGTATGCCATTGCAGTACTGCAATTTCATCATTCAAGCTTAGATTAATTTAATTGCCTAATGAAGCTTCTATTGACATTGTTTGTCGTTAAAACTATTAAAAATCTTGCAGTAAATTTTTCATCATACCTCGAAATGAATCATTTGAAAGCAAAGAAAAATAATTTCGAAACAGTTAATGTTTTCAAGTGTTCGCATCATTTAAAAATTCACTTCCGGTACATCCGAGAACATTTCAGTGTTGATTCCTCCTTTGATAGCACATTTAAAGTGAATGCAATCAGCAGTCACGACGGTTCTATAACATGGATACCACCTGGGATTTTCAAAATTTCATGCAAAATTGATATTTACTGGTTTCCGTTCGACGAGCAAATCTGCTTCTTAAAGGTTTTCACCTTGAGGCAATTGCAAAATTAATCTGCTAGCTTAAGGCATACTTTTCCTTTCATCAAAGGTCATTCGATATAACTATCTGTCATAAATTCAATCAAATAATTCAGATCACAGCCTTTACTCACACTATTAATCCAAGTTTTAGTACTGTAAAAACTTGACAAAATGTAAGCACAAATTGAATTTATATAAGAAGTAACACATCTGTAGTTCGGTTCCTGGTCATTTAGTGGTCAAGAAATTGACCTCCAACCGGGTGGCTTCGACATGTCCGATTTCATCGAGAACGGCGAGTGGATCATTGTCAGTAAGTGCTGAAAATTTTCTTTCAACGAACTCATCGCTGTGATTTACAGTCACTCAGTGAACAGTTTGCAAGTTTTGCAGAGATGCAATTGATTGCATCAAACGCCTCGTACTCGTAGGTATTACGTGAGGGAAAAGCATGTAAGGCTTAGAAGATGAAATTATTTGTGCGGAAAGACAATTCGAACTTCTAGAAACCTGGGAGCAGCGGAACGAGAAGTTCTATGAGTGTTGTCCGGAACCTTATCCGGACGTGCGCTTCTTCATTCATCTGAAAAGGAGAACGCTGTATGTTTCAGTATACTTCACTGTCGTGAGATCCATTTCAATTCAGTTCTTCTTCAATAGAAAAACGTCAAATGCTCTCTTTCAATAGTGAAGCAAAACAAAATTCCACATAGATTTTCGAACGGTTTAGGAGAATATAATAATAGGATTAGCAGATGCGAAACAACATGAGACAACTCGAAGTAGCTTCCTTGTGTAATTCACCACCACGGTTTCCATACTTCTGATGGCTACAACCCTCGGCTAAGATCCTGTGACAGGAGTGCAGTTATACATTCAAATGTATTTATTCTTCATTGGAATGTTTTCAGAAGCCAATTACATCCGGTACGTTACGAATGAATTTTCAGCTACTACGGGTTCAATCTGATAATGCCTTGCATGTTGACGTTAATACTTATCGTGCTTGGATTTACTCTCAGCCCGGATACCTGCGAAAAGGTGGGGCTGCAAATTTCAGTGTCACTTGCAATTTGCATATTCCTGACATTGATGAATGGAATGACACCGCTTACCTCTGAAGCCGTGCCATTACTAGGTAGGTTCGCCACTATTTCTTTGCTAAAACTTTTGTTCAAAGCAAAATTTCATTTCAGCTCTTTTGCCCTTGCTTGTTTTCAAGTATAACTAACAGTTTGATAAAATCTTCACGGACAACGTACGTAAGTACAGCTCGGACGGAATCATGGAACTCAAAACTGAGTTCGTAAAATGAGTTAAATTCACCTGGTGCAACCTTCTCGGTTATACTCTTTCCCAGGAATCTTCTTCCTCAGTTGTATGGTCATATCAGTCGCAGCTACAACATTCACTGTTTATGTGCAAGCTGTTCACTTCCGGAATCCGGACACTCAAATGCGGATGAACTTCTGGGTCTGTTTACACTGATCAGTGCTGACGAACTGGAAATACCAGTTGTTAAATTAAGATAATAATTCATTGCTTTAATATCACTCAGCCTTTCTATTTATGCCTGGAAAATTTTCACATTTAAACGACATTAAAATTTCAAATCTGTCTGACAAATTTCACTTTCAAATGAAATTTGGATGGAACAAATCCAGTGTAAATTTTAATTTAAATATCAAGCTGCTTATGACAAATTTTTTAAGCGAAATATGTTATAATAGATTTCTAAAGAGTTCAGTTTGTAATTTCTATAAAGATGCGATACGTACTGCTGGAATGTGCACCGTTCATTTTACGTATGAAACAGCCGAAGCGTGAAAATACTTTGGAGACAATGAAGCAAAGCTGGAAAAACCGGAAGACTAGGAATGAGGATGATCGTACTGCTTTCACTTATGTTAGTCTTTCCCATTTCAATGAATTTTCCAGCATTTGAAAACATTGCAAAACGGTAAACTGAAAATATGCGATCAATCAGTGAATTGTAAATCCGTTCATTACTGTCTTTTAGTTATTTTCCACTTTCCATTGAAACCAGTCGGTCTGAAATCCATTGTATTTTTTCGATAAAATAATGATTGAGAGAAATCGCTGGCAAGGAATAATTTCTGGCAAATCACCTTCGAGGCTTCACTGCTCGCAGTTAAAATAAATCTTAAAATATTCACAAAAGAGTTTCACGCCTTTCATAGTTCGTTATGAGAAATTTTGAAGTTTCAAATTATTCCTTGCCAGTTATTTCTCTCAATCATTATTTTATCGAAATACTTCATAAATGAACGAATATGAACAAAATCAAAGTCTTTTTCGGAACATTTTTTGGGAAAATTTGTTCTTTTCAAAGGTGTTTCCAGTTTTGAAATCTAAACACATGTTTGTTGGAGATTTATGACAATGCTGATATGCTATCATCCTTCATTAAGCTGCATTTAGAGGCTCAAGAAAGAAGCAATGTGCTCGTTTTCAGGATGACGGACATTCAGTGGTTGTAGAGAAAACCGGTGATTTATTGCGAGATAATTTCCATGGCTTGATTTTCCAGCTGAAATTTACTGAATTTGGAAAATATGATCAAAATTTGCTGGAACGATTGAAAATACTTCAACGTATCTACAAGCATGTCAAGGTTTTTCTTTCTCTAATTGCCTCACTTTCTGCTTTATTGAAAATATTTTGAGTGGGTTTGCGCGTCTCACTCAAAATTTCATTTAGCGCATTAATGCCTGCAAGTTTACTGTATTGCTCAATGCGTAAAATCAAATTTCTCCCAACTTTTGACTTGTTCAAGTATCTCTTTTTCTCTTTCTTTAGAATTTTCTTGACAACTTATTCTGATCGTTCCGATCATTCCGTCGTTACATTATTGCCGCGTTTAGGACATTCGTGAAAAACGTGATGATATGGTGGAAGAGAAACGAATCGCAAATGAGTGGCGATTTGCAGCTATGGTCGTTGATCGGATTGGATTAATTCTGTTTTCGACAGTTATTGCTATCACATCTTTAACCATTGCCCTTCGAGCTCCATACATTGTCGCTTAGGGTTAACATAATTCAAGGATTTGAATTAGTCATAATTTATGGTATCACACTTCGGGCTTTTCGTGTCATTCAGCAAAGGGTATATTAATTTATTGCGGTTCCTGTTTATTAAGATTAATAAAATGTGAGTTGTCTCTAAGACATCTTCGATAATCCGATGACGTAGCAATAACCTGTTAAGCATCTACGGCAAATTAATTGCTTCGATCTGATTAACGATCTTTGAATTTCGCTTACTTTATGGATTGCATGCTGGCATGGTTCAATTTATTGTTGCTATAAACGGGTATAAAATAGAACTGCGATGGTTGCTAGAATTTTTGTAAGTAGCAAAAAGTTGATTAAATAGATCGGCGTAGTTGTCCACTTTTCCAGTAATGCTTGAAATTTTATATCGGACTTTTCAAATGTTTCTGCATTCCTCATTTTTCAATTGCCACAGTCATCTCTGCTCATTCATAATGATCATCCTGGTCAGCGGAGAGAGCTTTGGAACAGTTGCAACGCTGAGGTCCACTCTCAAGATATACCACAAATTCAACAGTTAAATTATTTCAAATCGTACATGAATTGCAAGTGGTGAGGGGATATGTGATTGTTTCCTGGAAAAATCTTTGAATTAGCAAGAAAGGAGTCACCCAAAAATACGGAGAATTGTTGCGAGCATAACGTAGAAGAAATCAAAAGTATATCATCAAATTAAAATCATAGGCTGGCATGAAAAAGTAAAGAACGGGGGATTTCTTGAGTTTTGAGGGATGTAGCGTTTTGTTTAGCGCTGATATAATTGTTGTCGAAGATCTCTCCCTCGGGTAACTCGAATCGAACTTGGGTGACTAACCTCAAACTTGTGTAGTTAGACTTTCATTCGAATAAGAAACAAACTACAAACGCGATATAATACGAATATAATAAAAACTGTAACGATAATCAAAGTAATTGAAAGGGAAAGAAGAGCTGGTTGAGGTAGTCGTCGTCGTGTCCAGAAGTGAGTTGGTGCAAACACTAACTTCACCATCCTTACAGCCACTGACAGTGTGCTAGCTGCACGTTAGCAGTCATTCCAGTGATGTCTTCCACACATCTTTCCTCCTCAATTACACCATCTTTGGTCTATCCACTACAGGGTGAACTGTATGGAAGACTTCTCTTTATCATGGCGACAAGTGTTCTTATCACGTTGGTTTTGCGATAGTTCTCAACGTAATTGTTGTTTCCTTGTCTCGTCAATAAAGGTTAATTGCTCAAGCTCGAGCTCTCCAGCATTCAAAGAAATCGATCTTTGATTTTAACGACAATCCGCAGCACATATTTTATTTTTTAAAATTTGATCATTTCGGAATAAAAGCGGATTGGCAGCTCAAAGTACATTTATTTCATGAAATTAAAGCTAAGAAAGATAATTAATTGCGGTGATCTCAGATGACGGTAGGAAATGAATTCAAATGGATGCTAAAAGAATAAGTGAGGTAAAGCAATATCTGAAGCTAGATAATATGCTTCGCTCATTGTAATCCTCTTCTTCGAATAATGCATTTCAAGGCATTGTGCTCTGTCCATTTGAATGAAACTAATTGTGGGCTCTTTCACTGAGGGTAAGAAAAGTGGAAAGGGCAGCTTAAATTAATACTGCTTAATCATTCCTCATAGTTCTCATATCGCGCCGCGAAAGTCCTGAATTCTCTTTCGCAAAGTAATGACGAGCTCTTTGCGAAACAACCAAATATTGAAATTGTAAAAATTGTGACCAAAAATGAAAAAATGGTACAAGTGGATGAAAAGACAAATACAAACAAGTAAGTCCGGCATTTCATATTTGTTACAGAAAAGTTGAGAGACATTTGAATAGATGTTACTGCTGAAGCGAGTGGTGCACAAATCATACTAATCGATTTTCGAAGAGCTGGAATTACTTGAAATGCGACCTTGAAATGTTGATGGGAAATCAAATTGCGATTGCAAAAATCTTTTCGTAAATGTGGAGAAATTTTCACTTTAAATGCTGATTGACAACTAAGATTAAATAAAAATAATCAAATAAAAATTAAGCCGCATTGAAGAAAAACCGACCTTACAAAATCATGGTTATTACAGGTCAAGCACAATTCATTCCAAAAGCGACGAAATTGATAATATTTCATTTATTGAAGTTTATAAGGATACGAAAAGCGTATTAGCTTGGAAACACTTAATAAATAATAGCTGATATTAGGAATTCTAATCTAAGTATTACTTGTCACGATACTCTGACAACTACATATAACTCTTGCTACACGAGATATAACCTCCAATCTGTAAGGAAATAATCACGTCACGTCATATTGCCAGTGCTGTCTACCCTGATGTGCTTCCACTCTCCATCAATTTGAATGCACTTTCGAGGCTACAAAAATATCAATTCCAAAGTGTTCCAAAAACAACATAAACTGAAAAGACGCATTTTCTTTTTTCCGAAAGACACTTACCACATTTAATTCATTTTGCAAGCAGAAACTAGATTTTGAACTGTCTTTTCCAGCGTTAATTAATGCAAAACATCAAGAAATAGCAAGAGATCAAGCAATCAGAAACTATTAATGCCCCATAAACACACGGTACGTGTTGGATATATCCAGCATTTCCAATACCAGCAGCATGGAGTCTCAGCTGCAATTATTGCTACTGGTGTAGTCGCTGTCGTTGTCGTCGTAGCAGTAATTGTCGTAGTAGTTGTTGCCGTTGCCGTTGTTATGGTAGTTTTTGTTGCTGTTGTTGTCGTTATTGTCGTGGTAGTTGCCGTTGTTGTCGTTGCAGTTGCTGTTGTTGTCATGAGAGTAGTTGAAACTTCAGGCACCACATAACTCCATATGCCCCAGAAACACTTAGTACGTGTTGGATACATCCAGCACATCCAATACCAGTAGTTTAGAGTCTCAGCTGCAATTATTGCTACTGGTGTAGTCGCTGTTGTTATTGTCGTTGTTGTCATTGTCGTAGTAGTTGCCGTTGTCGTTGTCATGATGGTTGTTGTTGCCGTTGTTATCGTTATTGTCATTGTTGTAGTAATTGTCGCAGTAGTTGCCGTTGTCGTTGTTACGGTGACTGTTGTTGTCGTTGCTGTTGTTATTGTCGTTGTTGTCATTGTCGTAGTAGTTGCCATTGTCGTCGTTACGGTAATTGATGTTGCCGCTGATGTCGTCGTAGTAGTGGCCGTTGTCATGGTGGTTGTAGTTGCTGTTGTTATTGTCGCTGTTGTCATTGTCATAGCTGTTGTCGTTGTCGTCGTTACGGCAGTTGTTGTTGCAGCTGTTGTCGTAGTAGCAGTTGCCGTTGTCATGGTGGTTGTTGTTATTGTCGTAGCTGTTGCCGTTGTTATCGTAGTTGATGTTGCAGTTGTTGCCGTTATTGTCGTTGTTGTCATTGTTGTAGCTGTTGTTGTTGTCATCGTTAAGGCAGTTGTTGCTGTCGTTGTAGTTGCTGCTGTTACTGTCGTTGTTGTCATTGTCGTAGTAGTTGCCGTCGTCGTTGTTACGGTGACTGTTGTTGCTGTTGTTGCCGTTATTGTCGTTGTTGTAGTAATTGTCGTAGTAGTTGCCGTCGTCGTTGTTACGGTGACTGTTGTTGTCGTT